>OY288109.1:61837284-62134784 GCA_958431115.1 Syrphus vitripennis | reverse complement strand
GTCTGCTTATACTAATTGCTTAAAATTTTTATCTTGGCTGTGTCTTTCGTCTTCCTTTGGAATGAAAGTACGGTCATTTCTATTGGTCATTCTGAAAAAAGTAATTAAAATGGACACACGCCAAGATTTTCAACAAAAAAAAAATATTCCCTCAAGCACTTCCGGTTGGCTGATTAGAAATGGATGTCGGCATCAACTTATTGGTCAGCTATCCAAAGCACATCACTCAGATGATTTCTTTTAACTCGCGGAAAAATCGATATGGACGGAAGTTCATTTTTTTCCTGTGTTTGAATCCTCATCAAAATGAAGGGTCATCCGGTAAATTAATTTGCCTTTGAGCTACGTTTGCTTCCTACTAGATGGTGACGAGATTTTCAGTAGACGTACTGAGGAGATAAAAAAGATTTGACGATTTGAATGAGTAAAATTTGTTTGGTGGTAGAGACATAAAAATATAAAAAAATATACCCTTCCTAGTAGGAAATATCATCCTCCGTGAAAATTTTAGCTTATTCATCATTGAATTCAGTTACAAATTCAGTAGAAATACGACATACAATGATATAGTAAGCGAAGAGTAATACAGAGTTTTTCAAATCATGGTTCTGAACCTATTATTTGCGGTGGTTAGGAAATATTATGAAACAAATAAACTGCTGAAAATTCATTGGATTTGACTCATATTTTTCAACGACTTATGCATTTTTAAATTGTGAGTGCTGATTTCACTATTGAATCTTCGTTAAATTTTCCATCAATAAATACAATAAATACACTTATAGTCAATACAACTTCCAATTCTGTAATTATTGTTTTGTTTCCGCCAATAACACGTCCAAGTTAAATTCATCAAAGGAATCAGTATGAAAAGTATAATTTTTAGCTTCCATTCCTTGAGGAAAAAGCAGATTATTCCTCAATGAATTTTTAGAAACTTCCTACTGAAATTTTTACAATCCAGCTTGCTTAGGTTGAAAAGTTAATGGAGTATTGCTTCTGACATATTTCATCTACAGGCGTTTAATATTATAATACTTATAAGAACCCAAGGAGAAATTTTCTTTTTGAATCGAACGAATACCCTCAAGGCTATATAAATAAGCTCAAAGTAAGAATAATTTAAAATTAAGTCAATGAATTCAAAAATCTTAAATTAAACAATTAAAAAATAACAAAAAATCAAGCAGTAACCGGGAGAGTACGATAACTCAGGCGACAAAGTTTAATGACTGATTTGTATAGAACAGTTAAAAGTAAGCATTTTTTTACTATGTTAGGGGGTCTATCACCCCCCGTTTAGGCAGTAGGGGCAATTTAAAAAAAGGACGTTGAATGGAAAAAAAATAATTAAAAAAATAACGCTAATACTTACAATTAAGTATTATACGTTTTTTCAAAGCCAACATTCTATTCTATTAGCCAGATTTTAAAGTCAAAACTATGCATAGTTTTTGAAAAAAATTGTTTTAAACTCGAAATTTGGGCAAAAAAGTTAAAAAAAAATGTTTAAAATGTAATTTTTCAAAACTTTAAGATTATCTACTGTTGTTTTTTTATAGAATTCATTGCTCTTATTTGTTTTTGATCAAAAACTGAAAACTAGATGATTTTATATCTTCTAGTTCTTGAGAAAATTGAAAATTACCAAAAAAAATATTTTAATTAAATTATTTTTTCCTTGCTTGAGTATTTACGTAGTCTTATTTTGATAGTAATAATCGAATATGGATTAAGATATACTAGGATAAATTAATTTTTCTTAAATCCAGTTTATTTAAATGCAAAAGAAGCTTTGCATGCACACCACCCCACCTTGCACCCACCCCAAATCCTATAGTGAGTCCAAGCAGGGGGGTTGCACCACCCATACACACCTCGGTGTGGCATACACCCAACCTAGCACCTACCCCAAATCCTACAGTGAGCCCAAGCAGGGGGGTTGCAGAGGGGCAGCATGCCCCCTCATACACACCCCACTGTTGCATACACCCAAACTCGCACACACCCCACTGTTACATATACCCAAAATCGCACCTACCATTATTACTATCGAAATAACACCACTCCAGCAAAAAAAAAACAAACAAATTACAATAGTAGTTATTTTCAATTTTCTCAAGAACTAAAAGGCATAAAATCATCTAGTTTTCAATTTTTGATTGACTATTAATAAGAGCAACAAATTATTAAAAAAAAAATTATTTATAAATTTATGGTTTTGAAATATTGAAATAAAAAATTTTTTTTTAACTTTTTTTTACTCAAATTTTGAGTTTAAAATTAAATTTTTCAAAAACTGTGCATAGTTTTGACTTGATTTAAAATCTGGCTAATAGAATACAACGTTTTCTTTTAAAAAACATATAATACTTAATAGTAAGTATTACCGTTATTTTTAACTATTTTTTTTTTTATTTAAAGCACATATTTTTTAAATTGCCCCTACCGCCTAAACGGGGGGAGATAGACCCCCCCTCCCATAGTAAAAAATGGTTATTCTTAACTGTTCCATACAAATCCGTCATTAAACTTTGTCGCCTGAGTTATCGTACTCTTGCCCAGTAACCACATGATCATTTATGAAACATTAAAGTTATTGGAAGCGGGTTGACATTCTAATTTCATTATTGATTTATCTGTCTGTCTTGTTGCACAAAAATTGTTAATTTAAAAAATCAGCTATTTCGATTTTGTTTTGCATAATTTAATTTTTTTTAAATTCAGATAATACACATTGAAAAATAAAATTCAGATTATTCTGTTTATATTTTTTTTATTTTTGCCCCTATAGGTATAGGTGCGTGGGCAAAGTACAGTTGAAACTCGATTAACCGGGATGGTCGGGACCGAGCCCGTCACGGATAATCGAAAATCCCGGATAAAAGAACTTTTTTTTCAAAGAAAATAAAATAGAAATTGATATTTTAATTTTTTCTTTTTTATTTTTATTTAAAAAAAAAGATGTGGAAAAAAATTGTTCGGTCTTGTTCTCATGTTACGGATAGTAGAGTTTTTTACGGATATAAGAGTTTTCATGTAAAATATTTTCATCACGGTTAATAGAGCGCCCGGTTAATAGAATCACGGATAATCGAGCTTCAATTGTAATACAAAATAAATTGGATGACTGAGTCTCACTTTCTTGCTCTTACATACATATATGCGATCGGGTTGGGGTCGAAATCCTGTATGTGCCAAAATCCTGTATTCAAAATCCTGTATGCCAAAAGACTGTATGTCAAAATCCTGTATGTGCAAAATACTGTATGTCAAAATCCTGTATTGCAAAATCCTGGTTGGTCAAAATACTGTTTTTCAAAATACTGTAATAGAAATAATCGATAATAAAATATCAAACTTAAAAAAAAGCAAGCTTATTGTTGATAAATATATGTAGGTAGGTACCTAATACCAAAATTCTACACTTATTTACTTCTTTTTTGTTCACTTCATTTTCCCTCTAAAATGATTTCTTGAGTTCTCTCAGTTAGTAATTGTTTGCTCTTTCTTACTTTCTCTTTTCAATTTTTCTTCTTCTCTTTTTTTTTTTGTGAAAACATAATTTGATTTCATGAATGAATTATACCAACTTACTTGTCATACATTTGAATGCACATTATTTTAGCCGCGCAAATAAGAAATGTGTCATAATAATATAAACCGATTTTTATCTTTAAACGTGATTTGCGGCTAAGCTAAGCGTCCTAAACCCCCTAAAGTTTAAATCTTCAAAACTGATTTTTGGCTAAAATATGCATTATGACATACCCTTATGTACCTATTTGTAGAATTATTTTTTTATTTGTTAATTTTGTAAGGAATTATTTACTTTCTAACTGTTATAAATTATATTTGAATAATGTCAATAATGATGGCGGTCAGCCATCAGCCGAATAGGGGGAATAACATGTAGCATACGAAAACATGCACGTGCCGTAACTATTCGGGACTGGTGGAAGTGTGATCATAGCCTCTTCGCGGCGGCCGCTAGAAACAAACCCCAAAAAGGTTTGGCTAATATGATCAGGCTATTTCCACAGGTTGGCAACAGGTTAATTTCCTGTTCCGTAAAACTAAAAGAATTACGAGACCGTCAACAAGCCTCGGAAACGGACTGATCTCACGACGACAACCCTTGCAACGAAAACGGAACAACGATTTACGAATTTTCTTATGGAACGTACGATCGCTCTATAGAGCTCGAGCTGCTCAGCAGCTAGCCGATACCCTGTCAAAATATAAAGCTGACATAACAGCACTGCAAGAAATAAGATGGACAGGGAATGGTGTTTTGCAAAAGAAAGAATATGACTTATATTACAGCTGTCATACAAAACACCATGTGCTCGGGGTAGGCTTCCTGGTCAGCGAAAAAATGAAGTCTACCGTCATCGGCTTTAACGCTATAAGCGAAAGGCTATGCACCCTTCGCGTGCGAGGCAAATTCAAGAACATCAGCCTCATTAACGTTCACGGACCTACGGAGGAGTCCTCAGACGAAGATAAAGAGACTTACTATGAACAAGTCGAGAGGGCCCTCCATGCCTGTCCAAGGTATGATGTTAAAATCATCCTTGGGGATTTGAACGCTAAAATAGGTCGGGAGCCGGTATTCAGGCATTACGCAGGCACCCATAGTTTGCATGAGAACACTAATGACAATGGACTTCGAGTCCTAGAATTGGCAGCATCGAAAAACATGGTCGTTGCGAGTACCAGGTACCCGCGTAAAGATATCTACAAAGCCACCTGGGTATCACCTGATGGAGCCACTCGTAACCAAATTGACCACGTGTTGATAGACCGTCGCCACTACTCGAACTTGATGACGGTACGAACGTACCGAGGTGCCAATATCGACTCGGATCACTATCTTGTTGGTATGGTTTTCCGAGGGCGGATTGCCTTGCGAAGACGTATTGCATCCGCCGATCAGGTTCGAATCAACACGGCTGCACTACGCAATGAAAACACCAGTAACACCTTTGGACTTGCGTTAGGACTCGCCCTAGAACCACTCGATCCAGGGAGAGTAAGTCCTGGAGCCAGTATGCTGGGCGTAGATGAGAAGTGGACACGCCTTTAAAACACTGTCATTAGTACTGCCAATTCCATCTTAGGCAGCAGTCGTAGAAGTCGGAACGACTGGTTTGATGATGAATGCAAGCTAGCGACTGAACGTAAGAATGTTGCGTACCGAGCAATGCAACAATCTCATAGAACGCGGGCACGCGAAGATGAATATAAAGAGCTCAGAAGAATAGAAAAACGGCTTCACAGACAGAAAAAATCAGCCTGGGAGAAGAACATCATCTGTGATTTAGAAAGAAGCCGAGAGCGAGGTCCGCACCAGGCGCGGAAGTTCTACCAATCCGTCCGAAACATGACGCAGTACACACCACGCTGCACTTACTGCAAGGACGGAAAGGGAAATCTGATCACCGATCCCCAAAGCATACTGGAGCGATGGGAAGTGTACTTTAATGAATTGCTAAATGGTCAGCTCACTGCAGAAGTAGAGGCTCCACTACTTCAAGAAGATTACCCTATGTTACCGCCACCAAGCATAGAAGAGGTTGAGAAGGCTATAGCCCGGCTTAAGAAAAACAAAGCCCCGGGAGCCGATGGCATACCAGCCGAACTATTCCACCACGGCGGGCCAGCCTTACGCCAAGCAATTCATGATATTATAGTGCACGTATGGGAGCAGGAAGAAATGCCAGAAGACTGGCGAAAAGGTATAATTTGCCCCATACATAAGAAGGGAGATGTCACAACGTGCGGCAATAATAGAGGTATCATGTTGTTGAGTACCGCCTATAAGATACTCTCCTCTATCCTACAAGAACGGATAGCCCCATACGCTAAAACCATAATCGGCCAATATCAGTGTGGTTTCATTCCAGGCAAATCAACAACTGATCAGATCTTTACCCTTAGGCAGGCGATGGAAAAATGTCTAGAATTTAACATCCCAACATACCATCTGTTTATAGACTTTAAGGCCGCCTATGATAGCATAGCCAGGGTAGAACTTTACAAAGCCATGAGAGAATTCGGCATCCCAAATAAGTTGACACGACTTTGTAGGTTGACCATGACCAACGTAACAAGCCAAGTAAAAATAGCCGGATTGCTATCCAGACCAATCAACATCTTTAATGGACTCCGACAAGGGGATGGTTTGGCCTGCCTCCTCTTCAACCTGGCGTTGGAGAAAGCAATCCGTGACTCTGGCACGGCAACAAGAGGGACCATCGTCAACAGGTCCAGCCAGATACTGGCTTACGCAGACGACATTGACATCATCGGAAGAACCGAACAAGCTGTACACGATTCCTTCATCCAGATCGAGCAGGCGGCACAAAGTCTGGGGCTGCACATTAGTGAAGGTAAAACAAAGTACATGGTGGCCTCGAATGCGAGAAGAACAGTTGGTCAAACAATCAAGGTAGCGGAGCACGAATTTGAAGTGGTGCAATCCTTTAAATACCTTGGGTCAATAGTAGCAGCCGATAATAATATAGAAGAAGAAATACGCGGGCGGCTGCTCAGTTCCAACAAAGCCTACTATAGTCTGTCAAAGCTCTTCAAATCCAGAAATCTCACCATAACTTCAAAACTGCTGCTGTACAGGACCATGGTCCTGCCAGTACTCACGTATGGATCCGAGACTTGGGTGCTTAGCAAAAGACACTCCGACCTCTTAGCCGCGTTCGAGAGAAAAGTCTTAAGGAGAATTGTTGGCCCCATATGTGAGGAAGGGCGATTCCGGAGACGGTACAATCATGAATTGTACGCAATCTACCTTGAAGCAGACATAGTGACAAAAATTAAGCTCGGTAGACTCCGGTGGGCAGGGCACCTAGCTCGCATGAGTGAAGAGGAACCTGCTCGGAAAGTCCTTTGTGGTACATTCTATGGTAGACGGCAGCGTGGTAGACCATGCTTGCGCTGGAGAGATGGCGTAGACCAGGACGCCCGAAGCCTTGGGGTGCACAACTGGATGGCGTCGGCTCAAGACCGGGATAGGTGGAGAGACTTGTTGAAGGAGGCCAGGACCGGACCCCGGTTATCGAGCCGATGATGATGATGAATGTCAATAAACGAAACACAATTAATATTCAAAACATAGTATTATGCGTATTTTTAACGGAAATTTCTTAAAAAAAAAATACAGTAGGAAAATACAGTATTTTGCCGTACAGGATTTTACAAATCAGGATTTTGCAAGTCAGTATTTTGCTCATACAGTATTTTGACGTACAGGATTTTGTGTTTACAGTATAATGACATACAGGATTGTGATCTTACAATATTTTGACCAAACAGTATTTTGTCATACAGTATTTTGACAAACAGGATTATGACCTGCTCCCTGTGCGATCACATCTGGTCTTAGGGTCTGAGTAATACAGTTGATTTGAATTGAATTGAGTTGATTCTTCATGTCACACACCAATGATGAATGAATGAATGATAACGGGTATATTTGCACTGCGACCTTAATATCTATTGTGCCCCCTTTTTTTGATCTGGATGAGGTTTCTCATCTACAGTTCATCCTCCAAATTCGTTCCTTTGAGGAATTTTAGAATTTGGGGTATTTTTAGAGAATGTATTTGGTTCTCGTCTATATGGTACTTGCCCAGATGTTTTTTTCTTTGATGCATTAGTGCATCGCAACTACCTATTATGTGGTGAGGCGTTTCCTCATCAGCATCGCAGAATCTGCAAGAAGCACTGCTCACTAGGCCAAGGATGCTGAGATGTCTTCGCAGTTTACAATGGCAAGTGAGGAGACCCGTTATTCTCCTGAGACTGTTCCTACTAAGGCTGATACAGGATAGAAATCGTTCTCGGTTATAATTCCCGAGTAAGAGCTTCGCCTGTCTCAGTTTGGGGAGTTCTTTCCAGATTTTTGATCTTTTTGCCTCCTCTTCTAATTTGATTTCGTTTCTAATCACATTCTCCCCTATGCCACAATAGGGTTCTGGTCCCGTTAGCGGTGCCATTGCTCCTATTTTTGCTAGGGAGTCAGCCTCTTCATTCCCCTGGACCCCTACGTGACCTGGTACCCAATGTAGTGTGACTTTGTTATCCTTGCCCAAGTCATTAAGCTTATTCACACATTCCCATACTAGTTTTGAAGTGATGGTGTATGAATTCAAAGCTTTTAGTGCAGCTTGACTGTCTGACATTATGGCAATGTTTTGATTTGTATATTTTCTATCGATGTTACGTTCTGCGCATTTTCCGATGGCATTCACTTCTGCCTGGAAAATGCTGGTGGACTTCCCCATCGGTACGGAAATTTTGGTTCTATGCTCAAAAATCCCTACACCAGTCCTGTCAGAAGTTTTCGATCCATCAGTATACCACTTGATGGTGTTTGCTTTGAGATTGTAGTTTTCCATTTCACTTATCAAGTCACTTTTGCAACTTAACTCCGTTCGAAAAAGCTTTTCGAAGTTATATTTTCTAATCATGCTATCCCTGGGAATGTCAAGAAGGTTTATTTTTGTGGACTTGAGGATCATGTTCCTCTCCCTATGGCCAATGATCTTCCCTGTCCCAGTACCCTCCTTAGCAAACCTCACGATGGCTCCCTTAGCAGCACTTTCTATTGCCACGTGTAGTGGCGCCTGATTTAAGATGTTTTCCAATGCTGCTGTAGGGCATGTTCTCATTGCTCCGGTTATACATATACATGCAAGCCTTTGCACCTTTTCTAATTTTTTCTTTGTTGTTATTAATTCGGTTCTTTTGTGCCATGCAACCGCCCCATAGGTAATGATGGGTCTTACCATCATGGTATACTTTGGAACAACAATGTTGAAATAACTGTCCGGAAAGCCACTAAGGCCCTGCTGATTTGCAAAAGAGTTGCAGGAAAATCATGGGGATGTAAACCAAACATTCTCAGATGGATGTTTGGTTTACATCCCCATGATTTTCCTGCAACTCTTTTGCAAATCATCAGGGCTTTAGTGGCTTTCCCGACAGTTATTTCGACATGTTTGTTCCAAAGGAGTTTACTATCTAGTGTAATTCCTAAATACTTGACCTCTTTTTGGATATCGATTACTTCCCCTGCCAACCGTATATTGTGTTTCATGCGTGGCAGAAGTCTTTTCTTAGTAAATGGTATTATTGCTGTCTTTGTGGGGCTTATGTTCAAACCCACTGAAGTACACCATTTCTTAGTTACTGTTAGTCCTCTCTGTATTATATCACAAAGAGTTTCAAACTTCCCCACGGCAGTTATTACAATGTCATCAGCAAAGCCAATGCATTTTATACCTTGAGAAGTTAGAGTTTCTAGCAGTTCATCTACTACAAGACTCCACAGTAAGGGTGATAGTACCCCTCCCTGAGGACAACCTCTTGTAGTGATGACTTTCTGAACATTTTGTCCTGTATTGGCTTCCGCCATTCTTGTACTTAGCATTCTGCCAGTCCATCTAGTTATGGTGATGGGTACCCCCTTTCTATTAAGGGCTCTGTCAACAGCTGCATGTGAGGTGTTGTCAAAAGCTCCTTCTATATCCAGGAAGGCGCAAATGGCAGTCTCTTTGTCATCTAATGCTTTCTGTACAGTGTTTGTAAGCTCGTACAGTGCGGTTTCTGTAGATCTACCCGCTCTGTAAGCATGCTGATGGTGATTTAAAGGCATGCTTGTTATGACTTCTGCTCTTATGAAGTTGTCGATTACCTTTTCCAAAGTTTTTAGTTAAAAAGATGTTAGGCTAATTGGCCTGAATGACTTAGGATGGGTTGTATCTTTTTTCCCCACTTTGGGGATAAAGATTACCTTTGCTCTTCTCCATAGATTTGGTATGTGCTCAAGTGCAATGCTACTTCGAAGCAACTTTATAATATAGGGCATTAATTCCTCCCTTCCTTTTTGTAAAAGGGCTGGAAAAATGCCATCTACACCCGGTGATTTAAAGGGTTGAAAGGTACTTATCGCCCATTCAATCCTATTGCCTGTGCAAATAGTGGAGGCTATCTGCCAGTCTGTCCGGTTTGTCCTGAGAGGTGTTCTCTCTATCCAATTCTCTACTATTGGTGAGCTGACCGGAAAATTAGTGTTTAACATTAGGCCAGCCCTTTGCTCCTTATTCTCTGTGTAGCTACCATCCGGGTATCAAAGTGCTAACGATGTGATGGTAGGTTCTTTTCCTATAGGTTTGTGGAGTCTAGCAGCCACCGGGGTAGAGGAAACCCTCTCACAGAACATCGCAAAGCTTTTCCTTTTTGCTCTTCTGATTTCCCCGTTATACTTGGTCAGCTCTTCAGAGTAGTTATTCCACTCTCCAGTGCTCTTTGCCTTGTTGAAGAGTTTTCTAACCTTGGATCTTAGTTTTGACAGATTTTTGTTCCACCACGGAGCATCTTTCTGTCTTTTTATTTGCTTTATGGCGCAACTGAGTTCATAAGCCTCAATTATTGCCCCACTAAACTCATTTACTAAGTGTTCTAACTCAAGGTTACTATTTTTCGTTTCAATTGGACCTATTCGTTCAAGGTTTGTTTTGAGAACTCTTTTGTGCAGATTCCAGTTTGTTTTCTTAGGGTTCCTGCCAGAGGTATTCTCTGTGAGCAAGTTGTCTAAGGTAAACTCTATAATTCTATGATCGGACATAGACGATTCATTGGAGACTCTCCAGTTCCTAATCAAGCTACCTACGTTCGGGCTTCCAAACCTTAAGTCTAAGACTTCTTCTAGTAATAAAGGTAGGTGTATTCCCTACGTTATAAATATCTAGATTTTTCTCGATAATAAAGTCTAAAAGGTACTCACCCCTTTGATTTATATCGGTACTACCCCATGTTGTATGGTGGGCATTTGCATCGCATCTAACCAACAACGGTAGTCCTTTGCTGCTGCAGTAGTCCGCAAGATTTCTTGCTTCAGTAGGTGGAATGTTCTCCTCATCACCGGCGAAGTATGCTGCTGCTACTTCCAACGTGCTGAGGTTGCCCTCGTTGTCAAATTGGGCTTGGATTGGCACCAGGTCCCTCGTCATAAACCAGTTGATATATGATATGCAAAGTAACTAGACGTGTGAATTTCGTCATCCGATTGAATCTAATTTTTTTTCGAAGTTTTATCGCAGCTAAGCGGCTTATAACATACAAACTTATCGGATTTTGCTTGGACCATCTTCCTTAGTCATTGTTCTCGCATTTATATTTGCATTTTCTCGGTATAATATTGTTTTTTCTGTTGCAATAATAATTTTTTTTATACCTACATATATAAAATACAATGGCTGCTAGTGCTAAAGCCCGAAATCGCGCACAACACCAAGATGGTATAAGCTCTCCCAGTGTTACTGTTGGGAGCAATTCAGCCACGTTAGCTGATAAACTGTGGAGTCGCATTGAAGTGAAACTTGAAAAATGGATGGAGAATCTCTCGCTATCGCTGGATCCTAAATTATCTGCTTTAGAAAATCGTCTCAATGCACAGGATGATAAAATTACAGCTATTGAGAACTCTCTCAGCATGCAGGTTAGAGAAAATAACAATTATTTTCTTGAAAAACAACTACAAACAGCATCTCACAATATCCAACGACTGGAGCTCGTACTTGATAAATTCGAGCGAGAGAAAATTAGCTGTGATGCCAGAGTCTCCTGGGGAAAAATTGGAGACTCTCTACAATAAGGTATGTGCTACAGTTGATATCCCCCCTCCTCGTCTGAGTAACATCTTCCGTGCCAAACCGAGCTCTCGCAACGGCCACTCTCCTACTGATGCCTGTATCATTCCAAAATTTGCCGATAAGCAAGAAAAAATAAACCTCTTGCGAGCGACTGCAAGCTTCTGCAAAACAAAAAAATCCCCACTACTACTTTCTGATATTGGCTTTGACTCGTCAAATTATTTTTGCATCAACGACAGTCTAACAAAAAACAATTATCAACTACAGCGACATGTACTGAGGCTGAAACGAAAATCTCTGCTTTCCTCTGTACACATATTCAATGGACAAGTTTACGTCTGTCCCACCAACAGTCAAAATTCTACCTTAATACACAACATTGGAGATCTAAGAAATGTCATCGGACCCGACGTCAACATTCAACTATGATGTTCTCTGCTTTATTTATAATTATTGCTTACTTTAACTTAAATTTAAATTTTTGTTTCAATTTCTTTGCATATCGCACCAAAACCTTTTCTTTCTCTTTTTTTTATATTTTCTCTTTTTTTGTATACTTTATTGAGTTAAAGTTATCTATACTCAGATTGTTTTTTTTATTTTTGTGTGTTTTATTTATCTAGCCTATTGTTTCGTCAGAACAAAAAATAATAATAATCAAATAACTTTAAATGAAAAAATTAAATTCAATTTGTTACCGATTGAATTATTAAATGGTATAATTTTTGAAATTTTAAATTACCCGCCATACCGACATCTTTATTTTATATAACACTTAAGAATAGAAGAAGAAAAAGAATAATGAAAATGAAAATGGAAAAATAAAAGAAAAGAAAATTTCTCGGTCTATTCTTACCGATACTTGAACAAGTCCGCACGCATTTTTATTTACGAGAATATCTTTTTTTTAATAAGTTTTGTCTTACAGATTTCTTAATTAAATATCATTTTTAAGCTCAAGTTCAAAGAGCAAATTTGCTTAAATTCTTGCAAATTTTTCATGGCGCCCGAGCAGGGACAAACTTAAATTAAGTATTTTGTAAATTTATTAATAAAAAACGCGATTCGTAATTTATTAATAAACGCGTTTGGTAAAGTTCTTATAAATTCGGTAGAATTGCAAATAAAAATCGGAAGTGATAATTATTAAAGTGCCATCGTTAACCTGCCCTACCTGTACCTACCCAGAATTCAACAACGTTTGTAGAGGAACGTAATACATACAGAATTACAGCCAAATTGCGCGAAGCCCCAGCGCTCAAGAGTCCACAAATGCACGCAAATTGTTCGCTGTGTGAAAGGGAAGTGCAGTCAAGAGAAGAATCGCCAAAGAAAAACGAGGTATCCACAAAAATTGAAAGTGCTTTGCTTTTTTAAGGTTACAAAACTTGCTAAATTTGCATTCTGCGCTGCATTAAGTACATTAATGAATTAAGCACCCACTTTCAATTTTTGTCAAAAATTGCATTTTAACATTTATTGGTAAAACAAACAAATTATAATAAAGTGCGTACTTTGGTATTAACCAAATAAATTTTTATTGAAAATAAAAAGTGACTTAAATCTAATAATTCACAAAAAATAACTTTAAAATATATACACATAATTAAACTTAAAAAAAAAAAAAAAAGAGGTTTCTATTTTGAGCTTTGTGGGTTGCACATCTGTCATCATAGCCGCGGCCAAATCTGCATCGATGTCGCGCCGTTCGATGTATATTCAATAAATTTTTTTAAACTAAAATTTCTCACTACTATTATTATCGAATCAAGTCGCACACTGACTCACTAGGTATTATTTATTAATAATTTTATTTAAATATTATCAACAATAACACCGATCAAGTATCTATATTAATACAATAATTTTCATGATCGAAATTTATCATTTTCTATAGTCGAACTGTCAGTTCGTTTGTTTACATCCTGGCATTCGTTAAGTTTGTGTTGCGACCAGTGATGCCAATTTATAGGATTGTTTTTGGTAAATGTTTTGCCTAAACAGTGTGGCTAACATTAAATTTAAATTGTTTTAATAAAAATATTGCACGAATAATAAAGGTGATTATTTTTTTTGGCAATTTGCATAAGTTTTAATATTTCTTCAAGTTATCGCAACAATAGTATTTTTCGAAAATAAACTAATTTTTCTATATACTTTGACGATAATTATAAACTTAATAACCAGTGCAAATTGAACTCAATTTTGTGAATAAACTAAATTCATAGTGCAAATTTATTTATTATTGTGAGTTTAATATCAAACACTTAAGCAATAAAATGGCTGGCAAGAAAAGACAGGAATCTCCGAGTAAGCTAGAAAATCTTGAACAATTAAAGCATCAACGTTCATTAATAAAAAATAATATAATTCGTTTTAAAACGGGCTTAGAACAAAAAACCATGTCGCTCAATCCGATAGAATTAGAATGTCGGTTAGAATTATTAAATTCATACATTGATCAAATAATGACATGTCAATCAGAAATAGAGTCATATGATCATAGTGACACGTTCCGCGGAGAGTTGGAAGACATTTGTGTAACTACAAAGTCATTACTTATGTCGGTGCTGAGTAAGAGGCGTAAATCTAGTGCTGTGGAATATTCCTTTAGTAGCCCTCATCACTCACGACTTCCAAAAATGTCTCTTCCCAAATTTAGCGGCAAATATGCCGAATACAAAAATTTTATAAGCCTTTTCGAGAGTTTGGTGGATAATGATCCTGTGCTCCCAGACATTGAAAAGTTCAATCACTTGATTTCTTGTCTAACAGGTGAAGCTTTAGGAACGGTTAAAGCTTTCCAAATCACGGAACAGAATTATCCGAAGGCATTGGCTAGTTTGAAAAAAGTATACGATAATAATTGTTTGATATTTTTTGACAATATTTCAACTCTTTTTGAACTAAAAGAAATTTCTAAGCCGTCAGCTTCTGCATTGCGCAGTATGATAGATACGGTTTCTGCGGTTTATGATTCGCTTCTCTCATTAGGTGATGAGAAAAATATCACAAACGCGATTATTATACATTTGGTAATGTCAAAGGTTGATGCAGTAACGAGGTCTAAGTGGGAAGAACAGCTGGATTACAGCACTCTTCCTCTATGGAGTGATTGCGAAGCAGCTCTTAATAAAAGATACCAACACATATCTGCTGAAGAATCTTCAACTTTAAAACCTAAGCTTAGTGACAAACAATCCAAATCAAAACAAGAATTTGGTCGGCAAAGAAATCAAAAATCTTCATTTGCTGTAAGCACACAACAACAAAATAAATTAAAATGTCTATACTGCAAATCAAATGATCATTATATAACTGCATGTCAATCGTTTTCCACACTTCCTGTTTTACAAAGATTTGAATTTGCAAAGGGTGTTCCAATATGCATTAATTGCCTTCGAAAAGGCCACACAGTTTCAAAATGCAGATTGAGTAAGTGTAGTGTTTGCAATCGATCGCATCATACATTGTTACATCAATATGAAACAACTTTTAATAGTGCGCCACAATCTTCGAGTTTGCAGGCCATGCATGCTTCTGTTTCGACTGACCAAGTCATTCTTGCGACTGCTATTGTTCAAATTAAAGGCATATCAGGCGAGTATACACTAGCGCGAGCGTTACTTGATTCAGGCTCGCAAATCAATTTCATAACCGAAGAACTCGCTCAAAGATTGAAACTTCGTAAAGAAGAAACATCTTTAAATTTACTTGGAATTGGGAAAGCAAACACTACAGTTAACAAAAAATTACATGCAGTGGTAAAATCAAGATTGAATGACCATTCATTCTCTGCAGATTATTGGGTCATGAGCTCAATCTCGGCATATCAACCAGATCATGCTATAAATACGGTGAATTGGAACATTCCACGCAATATTCAGTTGGCTGACCCATGTTTTTATAAGCCACAAAAAATTGATTTGCTATTGGGAGCAGAAACATTTTTCGAATTATTATCTGTCGGCCAAATTAAACAAGGTCCCGAATATCCAACAATTCAAAAAACTCTCCTCGGTTGGATAGTATCGGGAAAATACCCCAAGTCACCGAACTCAAATAAAAGATTATGTAATTTAGTATGCCAAACCGATGAATTGCCATGTTTGGACGAGCTTGTTCAAAAATTTTGGTCATTGGAAGAACTTCCCGGAGAAACGAAAAAATTTCTCACTGAAGAACAAAAATTGTGCGAAAATCACTTTGTTATGAATACGCAACTTTTGCCGAAAGGTCGATTTTTAGTCAAATTACCATTCAAATCACCTCCTAGCTCACTTGGGTCATCATTTGAAACTGCCAAACGTCGGTTTCTCGCACTTGAGCGAAAACTTTTAAAAAATGACGAGCTGAGGTCTATGTACATGGAGTTTATGGAAGAATATCTTCTATTGGGACATATGTCACCAACGAATAATGAAATCCCAAGAAGCCCACACTACTTCATTCCGCATCAGTGTATCTTACGACCAGAAAGCACAAGCACTAAATTAAGAGTTGTTTTTGATGCTTCGAGTCGTACATCGACTCAAAAATCGTTGAATGACATCTTGATGGTTGGGCCAACCATTCAAGAGGAGCTGTTTTCGACATTGCTACGTTTTCGGACTCATAAATATGCCATTACGGCTGATATAACGAAAATGTATCGCCAAATCCTTGTTTCTGAGGAGCATTCGATTTACCAGCTCGTAGTGTGGAGGCGGCATCCTTCTGAGCCCTTGCAACATTTTCGCTTGAACACTGTGACGTATGGCACGTCACCAGCGCCTTTCTTGGCAATTCGGTGTTTGAAAATGTTAGGTGATTTATTCGAAAATTCTCACCCTGCAGGGTCAAAAGTAATTCGGAAAGATTTCTATGTTGATGACCTTCTAACCGGTGCCAATGAACTCGAAACTCTTAAAATTATACAAAACGAAATACAACAAATACTTCAGAAAGGTGGGTTTCAATTGGCTAAATGGTATTCAAACCATCCAGAGTTTTATAATTCTGAGAGTGCTGAAAAGTCAATTAAATTTAATGATTCAGAGTCCACAAAAACTCTTGGAATTCGTTGGCAACCGATTGAAGATACATTCAGCTTCAATTTAGAGAATAGTTTCCATGATTTACGTGCTACCAAGAGAAACATTTTATCAGTTTCAGCTCGTCTATTTGATCCTCTTGGATTATTATGCCCTATAGTTACCAAAGCAAAAATTCTGCTACAAGAGCTTTGGATTCAAAAGCTTGATTGGGATGAGTCGATTCCATTGCTCCTTGATACCTGTTGGCAGAATTTTAAAACAAATCTATCTCAACTTCCTGACATAAAAATACCACGATTTGTTGAAACTCATTCGAGTGCTAGGATTCATATCCATGGGTTCGCCGATGCATCGATGAGAGCTTACGGATGTTGTATTTATATTCGCAGTCAGAGTAAAGAAGGTATCAAGTTGACGCTATTAACAGCAAAGTCCAAAGTAGCACCTTTGAAAACCAAATCGCTTCCGCGACTGGAACTTTGCGCAGCGCATACTCTCTCTAAATTATGGATGAGAGTATCGGCAATGTTGAGTCTTGACGTTGAGCAAATTGTTTTTTGGACAGATTCCGAAATCACTTTGCATTGGATAAAATCCCATCCATCAACACTCGCAACTTTTGTTGCAAATAGAGTGTCAGATATCCAAGAGTGGACACAGAATGTGTCCTGGAAACATGTCCCAACAAAATTTAATCCAGCAGATATAGTATCTAGAGGTTGTAATGTGGATGAACTAAATTCGTCGATTTGGTTTAATGGTCCATCATTCCTTCTAGAAAATCCGAATTCTTGGCCGATAAATGATCATTTCGAGTTATCTCCTGAGGATGAGGCGTTAGAAAAACGAAAAACAAATGTTGTTCTTGTCGCAGTAGAAAATCCTAGGACGAAGCTTATGGATTTTATCGAAAAGGCTTCTTCATATGAAGAATTAGCCAACACATTTGTTTATGTTATGCGATTTTTTCGAAGATTTATAAATAAAACAGAAGTTTTCGAAGAACATCCCACGGCTAAAGAGTTGAATTTATCATTCCTTAAAATTACTGAAATTGTTCAAAAACACGAATTTTCCGACGAAATTCATAAACTAAGAAAAAAAATCGTAGTTTCAAATAGTATACAAAAACTCAATCCATTCATGCAAGAGTTTACAGATTGTAATTTATCATTTTCGCTACTTCGAGTAGGTGGACGTCTTTTGCACGCACCAATTGAATATGATGCCAAGTTTCCACTCTTATTAACAAAAAATACCCAATTTATAAAAACATATCTAACTTATCTGCACCTGAAAAACTGTCATGCTGGCTCTCAAGCATTAGTTGCGTTGCTTCGGGAAAAAGTGTGGCTAATAAATGCCAAAGAAGCATGTCGAAAAGTTATACGAAGCTGCCTACCCTGCTTTAAATATAAGCCCAAATTACTTACCCAAATTATGGGAAATTTGCCGGCAGATCGACTGAGAGTACAACGACCCTTTTTAATATGCTGGGTTGATTTTTGTGGTCCTGTATATACCACTTTAAAAATTCGAGGTCGACCACCGTACAAAACGTACATAGTAGTTTTTGTTTGTTTTACCTCCAAGGCTGTACATTTTGAATTAGCAACTGATCTTTCTTCTGATTGTTTCATTCTCGCCCTAAAAAGGTTCATCGGTCGCCGAGGAATTCCCCAAACGATGCATTGCGACAACGGGACAAATTTCGTCGGTGCTCAGAGGAAATTACAGGAGGTTCGCGAGCAGTTCGAGCGAGGCAGGGCAGCAGTTCACCAGTACGCAGCAGACGAAGGTTTCAGTTTCGCCTTCGTGCCACCAAGAGCTCCACATTTCGGCGGTCTATGGGAGGCGGCAGTGAGGTCGGCAAAGACGCTGCTCCAACGAACTGTAGGGAACGCATTATTAACAGCAGAAGAACTGATAACCGTGCTTATAGAGGTCGAAGCGATCCTCAATTCAAGGCCAGTCGCCCCTTTAAGCGCAGACCCCAACGACGGCGAGGCGCTCACACCAGCTCATTTGCTGATAGGTGCCCCATTGCGAGCACTTCCCCCGGAACAAGTGCCGGATCAGCAAATGTCTTGCTTGAAAAGATGGCAACTTCTATGCTTTCTCAAGCAGCAGTTTTGGCAGAAGTGGTCAAAGGAATATCTGCTTGGCCTTCAGGTGCGCAACAAATGGGTTCAAGAGAAACCCAACCTCGTCGTGGGAAAGGTCGTCCTTATTCACGAAGACAACGCCCCTCCACAACAGTGGACGATGGGAAGAGTAACAGCAGTCATCGCCGGGCTGGACGGAAAGGTCAGGGTCGCAGACGTCAAAACCAAAAACGGAATACTTAGAAGACCCATTGTAAAGTTGGCTGTTCTGCCAGATGAGGTTTGAAGCCTTCCAGCCCTTCAACGCGGCCGGTGTTTCGTCAGAACAAAAAATAATAATAATCAAATAACTTTAAATGAAAAAATTAAATTCAATTTGTTACCGATTGAATTATTAAATGGTATAATTTTTGAAATTTTAAATTACCCGCCATACCGACATCTTTATTTTATATAACACTTAAGAATAGAAGAAGAAAAAGAATAATGAAAATGAAAATGGAAAAATAAAAGAAAAGAAAATTTCTCGGTCTATTCTTACCGATACTTGAACAAGTCCGCACGCATTTTTATTTACGAGAATATCTTTTTTTTAATAAGTTTTGTCTTACAGATTTCTTAATTAAATATCATTTTTAAGCTCAAGTTCAAAGAGCAAATTTGCTTAAATTCTTGCAAATTTTTCACCTATGTTTTGGCAAAATTATCTGTGCTTGACTCTCTTTTCACTGTGGGCTCTTGCTTTCATCGTCACAATGGGCAGCAATCATAATGGTTGGCTTGGTAGTGTAAATGATAAAAACAAATTTTTACTTAATACGATTTGTAGGAACCATACTGGATTGCGAATTTGCCATATTAATGCTCAAAGTCTTGTAAATAAGTTTGATGAGACAGGATGCTTTTTGAGGATAGCTTAATCGATATTGTTTGCATATCTGAAACTTGGTTTCATCCTAGCTTACAAAGTAGTCTTTTCTCTCTAAGTGGTTTTAAAAAGCCTTACAGAGCCGATCGAACTCATTCAATAGGTGGAGGGGTTGCTATCTATGTTAAAAATTACATTAGATCTAGCGTAGTCAAATACTCAGATGGAAATTAGTCCTGCGACTATTTTTTCATTGATATCCTTAATGGAGAAGGCAAATGTGTACTTGGAACACTTTATATTCCACCACATATAGCAAGCTCTCGTGTTATAACTCCAATTGTAGAAGATGTGTCGAATCTTGCACCTAAAATAATTTTATGCGGTTATTTAAACGTAAATCTCCTCCACTCTTCCTCTAATTCCTTTAAAATCTCTATGAACAGTCTTGGTCTTTCATTTGTTAACTGCACTGAGCCTACGCACTATAAACCAAACTGTGCACCATCTCTGTTGGATGTCTTCCTTGTGAGTAATATTAATC
Organism: Syrphus vitripennis; assembly: GCA_958431115.1. NCBI lineage: Eukaryota > Metazoa > Arthropoda > Insecta > Diptera > Syrphidae > Syrphus > Syrphus vitripennis. Next base: position 62,114,553 of record OY288109.1, on the reverse strand, counting down.
TTGTTAAATTTTATAGTCAGTTATCTGTCCCTGTATTTTCATATCATGATCTTGTCTTTGCTACCTATGATTTGCATGTTCATAAGGTAGAGAATCAGTCCATTCAGTATCGTGATTTCCGCAATGTGAATGTTGAAAGTCTATTTAATGATTGCTCGTCTCTTGACTGGAACTCAGTTTTTTTGTCGTCTGACGTTGAAAAACAAACTAAATTCCTGACAATGTCAATTAATTATCTATTTAATAAACACGTTCCCATTAAAACTCGTCTTATAAAATCGCAAAGTTGTCCTTGGCTCTCTAATAGCATTCTGAATGCCATCAAAAATCGGGATATACTTTATCGTCGGTGGAAACGTTTTGGCTGTGCTGAAATGCTTCGTAGCTTTAAAACATCTCGTAATTTTGTTACAAAGCTTATCAAGACTGCTAAGATTAACTATTATAATAATAGATTCAATTCTAATCGCTCCTCAAAGTTTTTATGGAAAGAAGTCCGTAATATCGGATTGCAAAAAGATAATGCTCAAGTTGCGGACGATATTGATCTAGATGAACTTAACCTCAAGTTTTCCACAACCACCTCGTCTTCTATCTCAGCCTTCTTAAACCACCGAGTGACAACGAAAATGTTAATATATTCAACTTTGCAGAAGTTGACGTCTACAATGTGGGAAATGCAGTCTTTCCATCAAATCCAAGGCTATGGGTCTGGACAACATTCACCCTGACTTTGTCAAAATTCTGCTTCCTCTCATCCTTCCCTATATTACCCATTTATTTAATGACATCTTCATACCCTCTATGGAAAAAACCTAAAATTATCCCAATCCCAAAAAAAAGGAACAAATACCGAATACAGACCCATTGCCATCCTTCCTTTCCTATCTAAAGTATTTGAGTTCCTAATAAGTAACCAAATAAAAGAATTTATCAATTTCAACCAACTTCTTAATCCTCTGCAGTCTGGTTTTCGATCTGGACATAGCTGCACCTCCGCTTTATTAAAAGTCTCTGACGATATACGAGTGGCAATTGATTCTAATCATAAAACATTATTGGACTTTTCAAAAGCATTTGACTGTGTCAACCCAAACATTCTCTGTGATAAACTTATGCAATATTTTAACTTCTGTGATACCTCTAATAGACTGATTTTTTTCATATATGACAAATCGAATGCAAACTGTTTCATGTAATAGTAAATTGTCCTCATTTCTTCCTGTACATAATGGTGTTCCTGAAGGATCGATTCTTGGTCCATTACTGTTTTCATTGTTTATTAACGACCTACCTTCCGTTATATCTTTTTGTCGCTTTCATATATATGCGGACGATGTCCAACTCTATATAAGTTTTCCGATTGGCATGGTCGAGGACGCAATTGCAAAACTGAACGAAGATCTTCTCGATATATATGAATGGTCTAAACGTAATGGTCTTAAACTTAACCCAGAAAAAACTAAAGCCATACCAATATCTAAACATCAACCACATTTTTCTGACTTTCCTCCTATCCTTTTAAACTCACGCCCGTAAGCCATGCTAAAAATCTTGGCCTTATCTTCAATAACAAACTAACTTGAACATTAGTTCCATCACGTCAAAAGTATATGCTTCGCTCCGAGGCTTATCAACAACAAAAACAATTCTACCAAGCCAAGTCAAGCTGAGGCTGGTTCAATCTCTTATAATTCCAATAATAACATATGGCTGTGAGTTGTTTGCCAACCCTGATTACCTGTCCCTTCAAAAGCTCAGAGTAGTCGTTAATTCATGTGCCCGATATGTCTTTAATGTTCGTAGATTTGATCATATTTCGTCAGAAGCTACTCAACTTCTTGGATGCAACCTGGAAACATTTTTTAAATATCGATGCTGCTCCCTACTCTTCAAAATTATTCACAGGAAGGAACCTAGATATTTGTTTGATAAAATTACCTTTTGTTCTTCAAACCGGTCTATGGTACTGCGACCTTCTATACGCACCTGCTTGACTTCAAGCAGCCAATTTTTCATTTACGCTGACAACTCACTTCTCGTATCCCAAATTAATTCAGAGTTCTTACATGTTAAGCCTCTAGTCCGGCCCCCGTAAATCCAGGGTTCTTGGATCAGAACTAGACCCAAGTCATGAGCTGTAAATTTTTGCGATATAACAGCTGATGCTGCCTTGCGTGGGGCAAATTTACCTGGGCTAGTCTGGTACTGATCCCGCGTCCAGTCAACACTGTTTAACAGGTGGGGGCTAGTGCCCCCTCATCTGCAAGCAGACATTCCTCCTCTTCATTCGTGGAAAGCATCTTGTCTAAGTCAGATGAACTGGAAGAGAGGTCAATGCCCTCCATTTCTTCGTCCGTCTGACTAGACACCTCCATTGCCAATTGATTGATCCTGGCTTTGGAGGATTAACATGGTGGGATTGGGAGTTACCAGGGCAAGGATGGGTTTGGGAGTTTCCGGGACTTGGGTGGTTTTAGGATTTGCAGTGGTATGGATAGGATCGGATGGTTCGGAGGTTTGGATAGGTTGGGTTGTTGGTGGGATTGTTAGTGTGAGAGTGGGGGGTAGGTTAGGTTGGATGGGTTGGGTTGTTGGTGGGACTGTTAGTGTAGGAGTGGGGGGTATGTTAGGGCTGGACATAGAAGGGATGAGGAGATTGGAAGGATGTGTTGTGGATGTTGCCGTTGCAGTTCCTTGGCCTGCCTTTAGTTTACGGAGTCCCGTGACTGGCATCCTGCCGAACTTATAGTGAAGCTGGTGGTCTGCTTTCACTATTGCGGCTACGGACTGATTGTCGATGCCGTGCACCTGGCATCCCTTTTTGCGGAAATGGACCAGTGGTTTTCCTGGTCCCTTCATGCAGTGAGACTTTTGGAGGTGGAGAGGCAGCTTTTAGTGGTGTCTTCCCAGGTTTTGTGCCTTCTTTGGCTTTGGCAACATCTTTGGAAGGGACTGGAGATGTTCTCCCAGCAATAGTTTTTGATGTGCTTGGAGTTACGTTATCTGCTCGTCTGGGTGTTGTTTTTCCCTGACTTACTGACGATCCTCCCTGATCTGCCCGGTTCTGAGTTTTATCAAGAGGCCTGCTCTTCAGATAAAAACTCATCCCCGGTCTCGAATCGTTTCGGAAGATGTTTTCCATGCGATCCGCATACTTATTCACGGTGACATCCCGCGGAATGTTATATTTTTTATGGTTGTTGTTGTTTTTTTGTTTGTTTTGGCATTTGTATTCCCAAGATTAGCTAGAGAAGGGTTGGTCCGCCATATCAGAGCTCCGCATGATATGGTAAGGTCTAGGTTACTCTTCGATTCAACCTGTTGTCGAAGAGGTACCGTTAGAATACAGCCGGTATACCCCCTGGCTGCAAACCATCCAATAGGCACGGTGCACGTAACACCCTGGATTAGGGGGGGGGGGGGCAGTACTCAGTTCGTAACTCCTCAAAATCACTCCCGGATTAGGTGGTCCTAAACCGGCAGGTCAGATGAATCTTTGAAACTTAAGCCCCCGCACAACTCCAAGCCCAAGTAACACTCTCGTAGCTTTGAGTTTTTAATATGTTCTAAAAAAGTGTTAAAGGAGTGAACTCGGAGACTATTGCTCTATTTTATACTCCGTTGAAGCATCTGACATTTTCTTTTTAATCAAATGCTCTATATTTGAGTTTTAGAACAACTTCAAGCTCTATAGGCTTATAAAGCTTGTTGCTCTATTAATATGCTCTATTACAATTTATAACAAAACCTTGAACGAGCTTTACTTAATATTTCAACTATATGCTTTAAAAAGGCCTTATTTGAGAAAATAAATGTTCCTTAGAGCCACTCAGCAGCTTTTTGCTTTTAAACAAATGTCTTGTTGATCAAAAGACATAAATGTCAAAAAAAATTATTTAACAAAATAAATAGCTGTCAAGAGGTGAAAAAATCGTTTAATCATTTCAAAAACAGCAAGGCTTATTGGAAAAAGGTGTGCCGCAACAAAAATGTTAGAAAGTTTATCAAAGATACGAAAAACTAAGGTGTCGACCAAATTGGCCGTGTTGAAAGATGAGCTAGTTTGAGTGTTGACAGTGTTGAGGATTTAAGGGAAGATAGCTTGGTTGAGAGCTCATCCCAACTGAATGCAGATGATTGATGAATTAATAGTAAATTTTTAAAATACAAAAATATGAAGAATTTTACCAAAGGCGATCGACTACGAGCAATATACAAAATCTTTGTCATCTTGTAACAGTAGTAAACAAAATTGCTATTCTGGAGATTCAGCTCCTACCTTCGAAAATATTTTATCATCTTTAAAAAAAATTACTGCCCACTTGTTCCAATATTCCGGCAAGCAGCAAACCGAATGAGTGAGCTGTCAAAACTGGAACGTTATCATGAACCCAAAATAATATATCTAGTTTTAATAAACCAAAACAGGCACAGTTCAAATAGTAAACTTATATTTGAACTTTTTGTTCTCATTAGCGACATGCCAAACAAATGCTTTGAAAAATAAACACGACGAAATAAACATAATAATGGCGTTTTCAATTGGCAATCCGGAATTCGTTTTAGACAAATTCTCTACTTGTTCAGAATCAGAACTTTAACTTTTACCAAGTTTAACGCATTCAGAATGATTTTTTCTGCTTTTAGATTGCCAATCGAAAACGCCATAAAACAAATTGACTGTCATAACCTCATAAGTAGCCGTTTTAGAACATATTGCTTTAAAAGAGTATAGTGTGTATACAAAAAAGCGAAAGAAGAGCATCGGGTACCAAGCCAACACCAAAGTGAACAAAATCAGAAACAGGGTGATAACTCTTCATAGCTCATATTTTTTTTAGTTCTGTGCGGGGAAAATGTGCACTCTTCACTTTTTTATAAAATTAAAATAGCTTCTTTTTATGATCTAAAAAGAATCATGTGACACTTATAAAATTCACTTAGAATCATATTTTTGTTACCTCACGTGTAAAAATCGTATTATGTATTTAAATTCTTTCGTGGAATTTGTAAACTTCAAGAGGAATTAATAAAATTCAAGTGGAATTTATAAAATTCATTGGAAATTCATAAAATTCACGTGAAATTCAAGCGGAATTTGAAAAATTTACGTAAAATTCATAATTTTCAAGTGGAATTATATTTTTGTGCTGTGTTTTTGAATTTTCTAAATTCTATAAATTTCAGGTGAATTTCATGAATTCCACTTAAATTTTATGAACTTTACGTGAATTTTATTAATTTGCCGTGAAATTCGTAAATACACTTGAAATTTAAGTTATCTCACGTGCAATTTTCTGATTACCTGTATGAGTTTTTACGTGAAATTTATAAAATTATTTCACATTTTTGAATTATTTTAAAATTTTGTGGAACCAACGTGAAATCATTGAAAGAATCGCAGTTCCTTTTGCATGAAAAAGGTAAAACATCATTTTTGATTTTTTTTCAACCGAGGCACCCTATATATAAAAGATGGCTGATAAAATTTCTATAAAAAATTTTTTTTAGACATTTGCATTATAGAAGCTCTAAAAGAGATATTGTTGTGGTCTTTTTAAAATGGCTGTTTTGGGAGAAGTTATGAAATCTTTGTATACACTTTTTTCATTTTCTTTTTTATTTAAATAGTAAAAAATTAATATTTTAAAGGCGCGTTGTACAATTTCGAGGTGCAACATCTATGTTTGTGATAAAAACAAAGTGGCACACAAAATCATTCCTAGGCATTGTCTTACTCATTAATTAAAGTATTACGATCGTTTATCGTAAATATTTTGCTTAATATAGTTTTGAGTTTTTCTTTGTAAATATTTATGTTTGAGAAATTATTTCAAAGATCATTATATACAAGCAAGCAATTCTCTTTGTTGTCTTTTATATTTATATTTTACTAACACTTAAGCAAATCATTTTCATGTTACCATTTCAAAGGGAAGAGCTTTAAAACTATCTCTCGATAACGTTTAATAGAGCTAAAAGTGCTCTTAATCAAAATATTAATGTGATTTTGTAGAACATATAGACATTTGAGCATCATATTTAGAGCCCGAATAATGCTTATTTTAGCTCCCAAACTCGAAAAAAAAGCTCTAAACAGGTTCTTTTTCAGCTTTATTGAAGCTATAGAGCAAATTGAAGTTAATATGGCCAAATAATTTAGCTTTATAAGCGCTGCCAGAGCTAAATACGAACTAAAATTGTTACTTGGGAGGTGACTGCCGCGCGAGGGTCACCCACCAAACACATACATAGTTTAAATTAGACTTAAGGGTAAGATTGAAGGTGTAAACATTGTGTAAATTGATAAAATCAAAAATTAAACAAACTGCTCTATGAGAGGTACTGCCAATTATATATTACTCGTAATTTAAAATTGTTAAGTTCTATGTTTTAATCGTCATGTACACAAAACATTTTATCAAGATTATTGGAAGAACTTTCGAGTATTTAATGATTTGTTTTAAAGGTTTTCTTTAACATTTATATGGGAGGTACCTACAGTTATTTTTTATTTGAGACTTATTTTTATACCAAACATCAATAAATCGACCAAGCGGTTTTGAAATATTAAGTTTACAAAAAAAATAAGTTTGTTTTCAAAATTCTGAAAAATGTTTTTTTTTCAAATTTTTTGGGTTGATATTTATAATTTTAAGATGCTCTTGCAAGAATACTATTGGTATTCGACGTCCGCAATCAAAAATTAAACTTTTTTTGGGGTATGGCATTCTATGTTTATTTTTGTAGAAAAAAACTTACTATTATATATTTGTTTTTAGAAATTTTGCTCATAACTCAAAAACTACATGGTTTGAATATTGGTTGATTGTGCATAAAAGCGTTCTGACGGCTTTTTTGTATGAACACAATTTTTTGGTATCTGTTATGGTTTTCAAAATAAGGCCTTCAAAGCGCCTGATACTGTTACATAATTCAGTTATCAGTTATCAATTTGGAATGCCGTATTTCGAAAACCATCACAGATATAAAAAAATATTTTTTTATACAAAAGCCGAGCCAAACCCTCTTCCATACAATTACAATTACAATTACAATTACAATTACAATCACAATTACAATTACAATTACAATTACAATTACAATTACAATTACAATTACAATTACAATTACAATTACAATTACAATTACAATTACAATTACAATTACAATTACAATTACAATTACAATTACAATTACAATTACAATTACAATTACAATTACAATTACAATTACAATTACAATTACAATTACAATTACAATTACAATTACAATTACAATTACAATTACAATTACAATTACAATTACAATTACAATTACAATTACAATTACAATTACAATTACAATTACAATTACAATTACAATTACAATTACAATTACAATTACAATTACAATTACAATTACAATTACAATTACAATTACAATTATATAATATAATTACAATTTCAATTTCAGAAAGATAACTGAAATGTATTTTTTAAACTGAAATTTAACAAATAATTGGTTGTACCAACGCAACGTTCCTGAAAAAGTTAAAATCTTACCTTTAATTTCTATAACTTGTTAAAAGAATCCATATATAAAGAGATAATAGAGCTAAAAAAAGTTAATTTTCATTGTCTCTCTTCTCTACACGAGTTGAAAGAGGAGAATAAAGAATTAAAATTGAAAATTAACTCGCTACAATCTAGAGTGAATTCGCTGGAACAATTCCAATTAGAGAATACTGTGGATATTATTGGAGTTCCGGATCTGACAATTTGTTGGACTGGATGAGAACATAAGCGAAGAACACAAGTGTATTGTGCGTAAAATTCTGCTCTCTTAGAACCAAACAAAGGCTCATGAAGAAAACAGTGGAGTGCAAAAAAAATTCGACCGCCAAAGTTTTTGATTTATATAAACAATAGTTTGTCATCGCATAATTGAGAACTTCGTAAAGCTGCCGAATCTGTTAAAAAATCAAAAGGATACAAATTTGTATGGTTTCAAAATTCCAATCTTTTATTGAGAAAGCAAGAAGGTGATAAAGCTATCAGAATCAAGTGTTTAGAAGACTTAAATAATCTGTGAAATTAATGCCTTTTGATAATTTAATTAATTTTGAACCAGATGAAGTTGTTTTATCATATGATTTTGATAAAATGATTAAGTGTTTTTCTGAATAACCATATTTATCCCAACAGCTTTTATATAATACAACAAAATATCTGTAGTCTCCGTGCAAATTTTGATTAGTTATTGCTCCATATTGAATGGTGCTCTATTAAGCCTGATTTTGTTTTTGTTACAGAAATTTGGATTTTTGATGATGAGAGAGGTAATTTTATAATTCCTGGGTATACGTTTTTTGCAACATGTAACAATTCTTATTGTGCTGGCGATGTTGGAGTTTTTATAAAAAATATTTATAATAATTGTGATGTAATAAGTAATAATTTGGTCTCTGCGGATTTTATAAAAATTACTTTCAATTTAAACAATGAAAAACATTGTTTTATGTGTGCCTATAGACTTCATAGCAGTAGTATAGATGTCTTTCTCGAGGAGCTTAAAACTCAAAGACATGTATTGACCATATTTTTTGTAGGAATAGTTTATCTCGTAGTTTTAAACTAGTAAGCTCTTTAGCTGATTTAGGTATCACTGATCACTGCATAACTAGCTTACAATATTTAAATCTTGTCGCTGATAAGGAAGCAGTTATAGAAGATGCTGAAGTTAAGAAAATTGATTTTGACAGACTAAACTTGTAAGAAAAATTATTATTTATCTGAACTCGAAAAAAACAAAGGTAATATTAAAGGTGAGTGGAATGTTGTAACAAAATTTTAAATCGTGGTTCAAAATCTGGAAAACCTTTAACAATAGAAGATGGTAATATAAGTATTACAGATAGTACTGAAATAGCAAATCGTTTCAATAATTTTTTCATTTCTATAGCTGAAAATGTTTCGACAGAGGTTTTTTGCAATAGAAATGTCGATTATCTAACTGAAGGTATGGTTAATGATAATATTGTTACAGAAAGTATTTTTTATGCTCCTATTCGTCCCGGTGAACTGCTTTTCATCATTAAAAATTAAAAAAAATCAAGTTCTGTTACCAATGATAATTGTTCCAGTATAATCTTTAAACATATTGCATATAACGTTGTGGATGTTCTTGCAAATATTTTTAATAAAAGTGTGTACGGTGGTGTTTTTCCGAGTATGCTTAAAATTGCTGAAGTAATTCCTCTTCACAAAAAGTCTAACACTTGCATCATGAATAATTATAGACCAATTTCTCTGTTACCTGTTTGTTCTAAAATTTTTGAAAAGGCGATGAAAAAAAGAATTTTAAAATTTCTAAATAAAAATAAATTCTTTAGTGATGCTCAATTCGGATTTCGAGCTCATAGATCCACTGAAGATGCTTTACTAAAATTTTGTAGTGAAATCTATGAAAATATCAATAATAATTTATATACAGCTGGACTCTTCATTGATTTAACTAAGGCTTTTGACTTAGTTGACCATAGTATTCTTCTGAAGAAATTGCATAAGGCAGGAATGCGTGGGTTTATCTATAATTGGTTAGATTCCTATCTATCTAATAGAAAGCAACTAGTTAGAATAGATGGTAGCTTGAGCAATTTATCTGATATAAGTATAGGCGTTCCACAAGGCTCAGTTTTGGGTCCCTTGCTTTTCCTGGTTTTCATCAATTCTATTTTCAGCCAGAATTTCAAAGGAAATTCAGCGTTTGCTGATGATAAAGCCTTTTCATATGGTTGTAGATCCCTGCTTAACTTAATTTCTGACATTAACTCTGATTTGGACATCTTAAGACACTGGTTTGCAGCTAATAAAATGGTATTGAGCAATAAAACAAAATTAATGTATTTTAGCTTATCAGGGTCACCTATTTTAGTTGATTGCGATATCTTTTATCATTCTTCCGATTGCAAAAAATTCAGTGTAAATAATTCTAATTGTTTTTCTTGTAATGAGTCCTGTTCACCTCACTGCTTTCAGATTGAGTTTGTAACGACCTTCAAATACCTTGGGGTCTTACTTGATAGTAAAATGAATTGGTCTGATCATACGCACTCTCTAAAAAATTACTTGTTATGTTGTTCTAGACAGTTTTATACTCTTGGTTTGTATTGCTCACAAAAAATACTAGTTATGATATACTATGGTATTGTTCATTCTAAAATTCAGTATGGAATAACTTGTTGGGGAGGTTCTTATAAAAACAAGATTAATCCTTTTCTTATTCTTCAAAAACATGTTGTACGAAAAAAAAATCGCTTTTATAATAGTTTCATTTTGTGTCAGGATTTCAAAGTTCTTCCTCTACGACATCTCTACTACTTTAAAGTGTTAAAAATATTTTTTATGAGAAGTTGATATCTTTCATCGAGAAATAATCCACGACATAACTTACGAGTGAATACAATGAATTTAGCTAACATTCCTTCTTATAATAAAACACATTTTCGAAGATTTTTTACAATAGTATTGCTCCGTCAGTTTTTAACAAGTTGCCTTTCTCCGTTAGAAGTCTTAGAGTTTTGTCTTCTTTTCTGCAAAATGTCAAATCATGGCTTTTTCGATAAGATCATGTTCAAATTGAAAATTTACTCTCCTTAATTACCTAATATATATATAAATTTAAAAAAATATAAAAAAAAAACCTTTCCCTTCCTTTTTCCCCTTTACTTCACCTTGCACACAACTATGTTGATTTTTTTTTTTTTTTGATAGACATTCGCCACTAGCTCTAGTTTTAAGCTTAGCTAAAGGGTGTCTCTTAATTTATTTTATGGGTACGTAGAAAGTTGTTATTCGGAAGATCACTATTTTATAATAATTTTTGAATTTGTTTTATACTTTGCTTTTTATGTTAAATTTTTTGTAAATAATTTTTTCTCTGGTTTTTGCAAATCTTATGTTAATTTTCTTTTCTAAAGCTATTCAAATTAATGTACCTACCAAAAATGAATAATTATAAATAAAATACAAAAAATACAATATAAAATCACAAATATAATGTAGGCCATAATTGGAGTAAATACAGGTGCCCACTGAAAAAGATAAAGTAACAAATTTGCTTTTACCTTCCCACAGATTTCGTATAAAAATTAAAAAATCGCACTACCTTAACTGAAAATATTTCACAAATCGGACAGCATTTCCAAATATAATATTGCGTTCAATTGTAATTACTACAATATAGAACAGTCAATACAATTTCATCCTTTTCTATAAAAAAAAAACACTTTTACCTGTATCAAAATAATTCAATTTCTTACAAAAAGGATAATATTTATAAGAAAAACTGAAAAATCGATTCTTTCTTGCAAAAAAAGGTACCAACCGCTAAGCAGTGCCAATAGAAAAAATACAAGGTTTATTTTTCAGGGATCTCAATTTAATAATTCCTTCTAATTCCTTTCAAGAAAGGAAAAGATATTAAAAAAATGTATATGAATGACAGAAATAGGAAGAAAGGATTAAAAAAAAAATCACTTGTCAATCCATCGCATCGTGAGGTTTTTTGAGATAAAAAGGATTTTTCTGTTGGAAAAAGTAAAAGGGATACAAATCCTTTGATCTTTTAATTTTTTTAGTTTGATATTTATGATCTTTTTTAACACTAGCTCTTTTTAGATGTCCTTTATGATTTTAATATTTTGTAATTTGTAATATCTCCAAAGGAAAAAAGTTGCGGCACTTCCTCTTCAGGGACATTAAATACGAAAATAAAAATCCTTGCAATCGTGGCACAATCCATAAACATTGTTCGTTCATAGAATATCTGTATTGTCGATTCAAAGATTGAGGTTATAATATATAACCATCAAAAGGGAGACAATACTGTAAATGCACATAAACATAAATAAAAGAGTATTTTCCACTGTAGATTATTTTCCGTTGTATTTTTTTTTTTTTGTATATTCAACAAGATAGATAGATACAGTTAAAAGGACATTTTGAGAAGCGAAGCTAAATAAAAAAAAGCGCGCGCATCATCGAAGTATCCAATCAGGTAGCGGGTGTCCTTCATAATAGGAGATCTTTTGAAGACGCACAAACAATGAAGAAAAAAAAAAACCCAATTGCACAGCAGCACAAAGGATTACGGTAAGGGAAAAGTGAAATTGTGTCATTTTGTGCCATAATATTTGTCACTGTACATCGCGTAGGTAGGGTAAAGCGCAACACAATCTTTATACCACCTGGCCCTCGCAGATACATACCTATCCTGTTTCTATATTATATTTGAAGAAATCTTACACCTAGATAATCGCACCAACGCAACGCAACTTACAGCTATAGCAAATACCTATCAGTTCGGAAGGACAGATAGACAGTGACACTTCATGATTGATTTGATGGGTGACTGTTAGAAAAATTTAAGGAAGGCCTTGCCAACTATATTTTTGAATAAGGATATCCTTTTCCGTCATTGTATATCAACTGTCCTATTCATAAAGAAAATTGTTATTTCAAGACTTATTTTCCAGTTAACCAATGCATGGATATATGTAAATCCATTTTCTGCAATCAATTGGATTACTTAATTAGAAAAAAGACTTAAAAGTACAAATTTTTCTAAATTTTAACTTTAAATCAATGTTTTTTCAAACATTTGCCATTACGGTACACCTTCTTAAAACCTCGATGGTTTGCTTAGCCCTGCTTTAAAAATCGCATATTAACTCTTAACTTTATTTGAAATTATAAAATAAACTAATTATCCGACATGAATAAAATAGATACAGGAAGAAAGTATTTAGAATATTCATTTTAATTAATAATGAAGGGGCCATAGTTTATGTCTCTGCTGGTAAAATTCAGTCGGTGATGCCGTGTTACATATAGTCCAGTCAATGCGAAATTTGACCTTGCGCTGAGAGGCATGTCTTTTTTTTCATGGATCTATAGGGCCTTATTTGAAAGGCTTAAATAAAAATTTGACCCATCTGACAACTTTTTACGTATAACATTTCTTTTCTTTCGTATTTTGGTCCCTGTGCAGACGATATAAAAAAATTATTTTTAATAATGTCCGTTATGTTTTTGGAAGAATTCTTCGTTTTTAAACAGATAAGTTAAAAAGTTACAAACAGTTAAGTTAGTTAGTTTTTTATAACAACCTTGAAGCATGCTAAGTTTTTTTACAATTTTGACACAGGAACTAGACAAGAACTCTTTTCCGCACCACCCAAAAGAGTTAGAGTATTAGAGGCGTTTTTTTTTAAATCTAATGGGGATAGTAGGCCTAATCCACTTTAAAGCTCACTTAAGTTGGCCTTGTTTTCAACCGTTTCGGGCGTGATGGCATTTCGCTTTCTTGATAAGAATTTTCATATGGAAGGTTTGTTCTCTGTTCTAATACATTTGCCTTAGGATAAGCAGTTGTCGTGAGCTCTAGGTAGTTTTGTGTTTTGGTGAGTGTTGGTGGGATCGTCACTACTGAAGCAAACACCATCATGAAGCCTCTTGGAATTCTTTTCTTCTTAAATCACAATTTAAATATTGCTTCTCCCACCAACTGTACGATATCTATTTTGCGCCTATAAATTCTAAGGGCCTTTGCAGTAGTTCTCTTATGATACTTCTCTTAGATACTTACTTCTAATGTTTGACCACGATTAGATCATAAATTTTGAGCCCAGGTTATTATTATTTTTCTTTTGTTTTTTCGCTGATGGCCGGTTGTACTAAATGCTTCCAAAAAATTAACAGACGTTTAAGTCCCAAAATAATGTGTTCCATACAAAATACATCATTTAAAAATTTAAAAGTCTGTTATATATTGGTGCAACCGAATATATTATGTAGAGGTTAATATAAATTAATAGTTAAATTAAAAAATCTTACTGCTAAGCAATTAAAATCTAGATTCATTAAGGTAATTTGGCACTTGAAGAAATTGCACTGCAACGGAACTACACTTTTCAACTTACATCGGTTTAGTTCAGGAAAATAAGTTTATTTTTTATTTATTTCATTTTTCTAGATTTAGTGTAGTTACTTAGGTACATTGTACATAGTTTATAAGTTTACCGATAGTTATAAGTTATAACTAACTTAAATTTAAACAATACATTTAAATAATTGCTAAGTGAGATCTTTGCTGCGCGCAAGTTGTATGAGAAGTGAAGCAAGTGAAAGCTAAGAAAAGAAAGATTAAAGAATATACATATATCTAAAGTCAAGCTAGTGATAAACTGGATCGAAGCTCTGTCTATTCCTGAGGCGTCATTCAGTTTCTTAGCGGATAATGATCATTAGTAGAAGTTTTCCAGCAATATCTTCAAAGATGATAGAAATGGAGAACACTTAAACTGGATTTAGATAAGTATTAATAAACTCGTCCACTATTTGCCTGAGGAAAATAATTCAATCTTAAATTAAATCTGGAACTAAACTTATAAGTTATAACATATAAAATAACATGATTAAAATCTACTATTTGATTCTGCATATTATTTATTTATTTATTTATTTATCATCAAACAGAGAAACAATTTCCCTTACAGACTAATACATTAGTTCTTAAAAACTAAATTGCTAATAACAATAAGATATAATTATATTATAAATGATTTTATATACTTTGTTAATATTAACTAAGATTCTAAATCATAATGGTGTAAAATTTAATAAGTTAAGTACATGTAGTTTAAAAGAATCTCTGGAACAACTATCAAAAAAGTCTAATCCATTGCAAACCAAATTAGCTTCTCTGATGCAACGAGAGATTGGTTCGTTACGACCGTAATTCGTTTTATGGAAACGCTCATGAAATAAAATGAAGTCACGAGAATTGCTTCTAGGAACGCGTATACTAATTAAAGAAAGTAATGGAGGACATTTAATATGATATGAAAGTATATCCCTGATAAACATTATTCCAAAGTATGTACGTCGATTTTCCAATTTAAGCATTCCAAATAACAGGCACCTGGTTTCATAGGACGGAGTATCAATTCTCCAATTTAATTTAAAAAACGCATATCTTGTAAATTTCCTTTGCACTTTTTCAATTCGTTCACATGAATTATTATAATACGGATTCCAAACTGTACTACAGTACTCAAGCACTGATCGAACCAGTGAATTAAAGAGTGACTTAAGTGTAAAAGGGTCATTAAACTCTTTGGTGTTTCTCTTAACAAAACCAAGCATTTGATTAGATTTATTGATAATGTATTCCATATGTGGCAAGAAGGAAAGTTTTGTATCTAAAATAATGCCAAGATCTTTTTTTTGAACAACTCGTTCTAATTTAGAATTATTAATTGAGTAGTTGAAGTATATGGGTGAATTATTACGGTAACAGGACATTACTTGACACTTAGATACATTTAAGTGCAGAAAATTAATATTGCACCAACTAGCCAATCTACTTAAATCTTCATTTAATAAAATACAATCTTGTAAGGATTTTGTAATTCGATACAGTTTAAGATCATCTGCAAATAGAAGACATAATGAATTTCTGAATATATCAGGAATATCATTAATAAACAAAAGGAATAAGAGCGGTCCCAAATGGCTGCCCTGAGGGACACCAGATGGCACTAAGATTTGTTCTGAAAAATTGTCGTCAATTTTAACTATTTGAACCCTATGAGTTAGATAAGATTTTAACCAATCGTAAAAGTTTGAATGAAAACCAAATTGCAAGAGTTTTCCCATAAGAACTTGATGGTTAACGCGATCAAAAGCCTTGGCAAAATCGGTAAATATAATGTCTGTTTGAAAACTTGATTCGAAATTATTTATAATATAACTGGTCATTAACGATAGATTAGTTGCCGTAGATCTGCCAGATATAAAACCATGTTGGTATACTGAAACAATGTCTTTTATTAGAAAAGATAGTTTATCAAAGACTATCTTCTCAAATAACTTTGGTAAAGCTGAAATTTTACAGATTGGTCTATAATTAGTGACATCTTGTTTAGAACCTGACTTAAAAACTGGTGTTATGTAAGACAATTTCCAACAATCTAAGAACTGACCCTGGGAAAGCGACAAGTTAAAAATTGTCGTCAACGGTCTTGCTAAAGCAGATGCACATTTAAACAATAATATGGGTGGAATCCCATCGGGACCTTCGTTTTTGGTTGTGTCTAAATTGACCAGGGCTGTCATGACTTCTGAGTCCTGTAATACCATTGAACCTATATTAGCGGATGCCTGGACCTGTGGTATTTCAAGATTAGAAGGTGAGTTTGACGAATAAACCGACTGAAAATAGACAGCAAAAAGATTACAAATTTCATTCAAGTCACTTGTTGATGTATTTAAGTACTTCATACAACTTGGATACCCGTTTGATTTACGTTTAGAGTTAATAAAATTCCAAAAGCTTTTACTGTTATTTTTAATGTTAGATTCAATAGTAAACATATAGGATCGATACAAAAATTTATTGAGCATGTCAAATTCTTTTTGGCATTTTAAATAAACCGACCGAAGTTCATTGTTCTCCCTATTTTTTTTAAATAATTTAAATGCTTTATTTTTTCTATTTTTTAAATTAATTAATCTCTTATTAAACCATGCTGGATTTGTACAAGATTTAGATTTTTTAAGCGGAACAAATCGACGAACAGCTTCATTGATAATAGATGAGAATGATTCATTTGCGTTGTTTAAATTGATTTTGGAAATTCGTACATCCCAAGGAAAAGATAAAAGATATTCATTCATTGCATCAAAGTTCGCTTTTTTAAAGTTTGGTACAAAAAAGTTATTAATATTATGATTTTTCATATAGTTATAAAAAGTTATAGTTCCTTCAAGTGCAATGTGATGTTTTGAGTTTTGGATAATGGGGCTGTCAGACTTTTCGACACAAATATTGAATTCCTTATCAACAAAAATAAGATCAAGAATTCGATTTAATTCATTACAATTAGAGTTTATTTGTATTAAGTCAAACCGACTAAAAAAATCAATCAGATTACTTTCGACTTCAGATTTTACATTAAATGGAATTAAACATTTATCATCACCATCCAACACCCACTTTATATTTCCTTGATTAAAATCGCCAATACAAATTATATGCTGAGAGCTACTCAGATTTTCTAAAATACTGTTACAATTTTCAAAAGAAACGTTATAATATTCAATAGAACTATTAGGAGGAATATAATTATTTATAATGAACAATTCAGTATTATCATTCAAAGATAAACAAACAATTAACTGGTCAATATCGAAGTTAAGTGTAGAAGTAAAAGTATAAGATTTAAGTTCTATTTCTCTACACGAAAGAGATGATTTAATTGCAATTAAAACACCTCCCCCTCTATCCATACTTGTTAATAATTTAGATCAATAGGATTGTACACATCTACCATCCAAAGCTAATCCTTCTTATAATAGGTATAGCTTAGCACACCAGACCAAGTTATCAAAAACTCATGCATGCCAACAGAAAGCATAAGACCACACACAATTAATCAAACATCCCAAAACACACGTCATGTTCACATTATCATGTGTAGCTTTTTTCTGCTTTATAAAATTAACCTCAACAAAAACAACGAAATCATCATATCAGTCCATGGTCTCATGTTCATAATATTTATTCTTAAAAATTGTGTAACCGCTACTTACCTTTTATCACGTGACACAGATTAATGCACCGTTTTCCACAGTTACCATCTAAAATATTGTTGGGAAAACGGTGAACCGACAAAATGGTAAAAAAAAAAACAAATCAACCCTTCTATAGATTCATCCCTTTTTTTTTTGTCTCTGATGTTCTTCAAATACTTCCCCAAAAATAAGTGGGTTTTCACATAAAAAGATTCGACATGATGATGATGGCACAGTATGTGCATATAATACATATGTATCTCACACCACACGTTTCTCTGTCTATTAAGTACTCGCATAACATCTAATCAAATATGTAGAAAACCATACATCGCACACATCCAAATAATATACGTTGTTATGAAAAACCTCTTGAGTACGATTTACCGTACGGGTTGTCTTAAGATTCTTTGAGTAGCTATAAAAAAAATCTCATGTTCTGGGGAACCCCTATTCCGAGGAGAGATTAATTTCTATAAGATACGCGCTGCAGAAGATCGAGTTCCAACATAGAAAAAAGTGTCGAGTGCCTAGCGCAAGTTTATAATTCTGAAAGGAAACATTGTTATGAAAATAAACCTCAGACCTGAGACACTTGATAGAATCCTGGCGGTACTGTGTTCTCCAAATTGTTGCTGCGATCTAAGAAATCTAATCATTTCGGAACATATTTTTTAATTTAATTTCAATAAGAATTCCACCTACATGAAAATGAAAGCTAAGCGGCATGGGTTTTCAGCAAATCTTTCAAATATACCGTTTAAGATTTCATTATCTCTTCCTAAAACCATTTTTCTCTGGGCACTCAGTACACAAACCTAATACCGTTAATTAAAATATTCAATCAAATATTTTTGAGATTATTGAACTACCATCGATAGTATACTACAGAAAAACTCGATTTTAGGTATTGAAGATTTCATACAAAAGAACTGGTTTTTACATGGCAAGTACATAAGTAGGTATGTACTTAAAATTCTTCTTTAAAATAGAGACCTTACTTAAGCTCGGTGTTTTATTGCTATAACGTATAACCTAAGTTTTGAGACAAAAAAATATAAAAATGAAATGTAAACCTCCAATTTTTTTTTCATCAAAATATCGATTTCCCGTTTATATTTCCTAAAAAGAAAACCCGGTTTGCTATTTACGGTGACCATTACGTCATTATAATAATGAACTCTTCATTATTTAAAGAAATTGTTCATTACATATAAATTATTTTATATAGTTTTTTTTTTGCATTTGTTTTTCTGTCTACATATATATTTCAAAAGTAAATCAAATAAATGTGTATTTATCAAAAAAAAAAAAATAATCGTCGTATTGTTTTTTTTTTTCAAAAAAATATAGCCATTTTCGCGATAAATTTCTTTTGTATTAACGGTTATATGACAGGCATCGTTATTTTTGGAGCTAACAATAAATTTAATTTTCCCTCTAAATGGAATTACCTAGTAACATTAAGTTCCAAGTTTAAAGAAAATACCTCCAGTAATTTAGGCCGAAGGTTGAAGTACAGGTAGACAGACCGACCGACACACAGAACTACGGGTTATGTGAGGTTTGATTAATATCTCGAGTTCAATTTTTTAGGAATCAAAAACTTCCTCTCCAAATTCTATAGGTGCAAGTAAAAAATTGATTTAGAGTTCATGCAGAGCTTCAAAAAGAGGTCAAAGACCGGTGAGGCGCTACAAATACATACAAATATTTGCCAAAAAAATGCAAGCAATTCGAAAAACCAAAAAATCCAAATGTCTGTAAAAGAATGGGAAAAAATCAAAAAACGCAAAAGATTACAAGAAAACACATGAATCTTCTTACGGTAAAAAATTGCTATTGCTATCTTTCTAAGGTAAAAGAATGCTAATTATATATAGTTGATGGTTTAATTTTATTTGTTTTATGTATCCTATTTAACCCATATAATAGCTTTCTTGTAGACAAATTATTATTAAATTTTATATTCAAATTATTTAAATTTTATATTTACAAATTGTTAGTAATGTATTTGTTGTTACTATCTATTAAATACATTGGCAACACGGTTTGGATACATCTGTATCTTTTCTTTTTCTTTGTACCTTTATCTCTCTCTTCTAAATACCTATCTTTCTCTTTCACACTTTTCTTTTTTATTCATTCCTGTTTAAATAAAGATCCTGGCTAGACGCGCCAAATACTTTGCGAATCAAAAGATATTTTTATTTCATGGAATAAGTGTTAAATTACTTTTTGTCTTTTTGATAAAATCCAACAGTATTCTTAATGTACTCTTTTGTCATGCATGATACACTATATCATACTGTAACGAAGATTAGTTAACTACTTTTGAAAATTAATATAACGACTTTTACATTCGAACTATATCGATTCTCGAATGCGATGACAGCGCCATCTAGTACCATTGCGATTTAAAACAACCTGCTATGAGCTTTGAAAGAGCTTTGAATGAGCTTTTTCGAACATTGGTAAATGTCGAAGTCCGAAGGGGAATTATTCCATCTATCTGTCAGAATAGAAAGATCGAGATACAGGTTCTAAAGATTTCTATTGCTTTCGAGATTAGACCAGAACCAGATATTTCCCTATATAAGGTTGATGGCGCTACCGATTGGACACAGTTTATTTTTTGAAGTGAAAGAATAAAGTTCGTGTAAAGTGTTGTGCCAGTGATTAATAAAAGTGATTTAAATTGAAGTAAAGTGTGTTTTATTTTAAATGTAATAAGAAGAAGTTAAGAAATAAAGTAAATAAGTTTTTATTGCGAACCCTTAGCAGAATATTACATTGGTGTTAGAAGTGGAATAAAAACTTATGTTGTCTGTGCATTCAGATAATTTGTGGTGATAAAAAAAAAAAAAAAAATATACGTGTGTGTGTTTTGATAAAACAAAGACAAAAAGTGACTGTAATTAAAGAAAAAAAATAAAAGCAAAAATGGGTAAGACAGTAATCGAATTGAATTGTGTTGAACTTAAGGCAGAGCTAAATAAACGAGGCCTTCCTACTGCTGGAAGAAAAGCTGACCTCATAATTCGTCTGCAAGAGGATTTAAATCAACGCGGAGAAGACCCAGACACATTCCTATTCGAAATAGAAATGCCTGAAGAACAAGTAAGTACTGGTGTCGACTTGTCGGCAATGATGGCACTTCTCATTGGCAAGCTCGAAGAACAACGTACAGAACAAAAGAATCTTCTCGAAGAACAACAAAAGAACCTTCTCGAACAAATAGAAAAACAACAAAAGTGTGAACAGGAGAACCTTCTCGAACGAATGGAAAAACAACAAAAGAACCTTCTAGAAGAACAGAAGACTCTCATCGAAGGTAAGCTTGATGCTTTTGAGAGCAAGTTCGTTACTATTGATGGACGCTTTGATTGCTTCGAAAAACAATTTTCAAAACTCGAGAGCGTTCAAGAAAAATTCGAAGGTAAAATACAGAGTATTGCCGACGAATTAGACAAGGTTCGAAAAATTAAGATTAGAG
This sequence comes from Syrphus vitripennis, assembly GCA_958431115.1. Lineage (NCBI taxonomy): Eukaryota > Metazoa > Arthropoda > Insecta > Diptera > Syrphidae > Syrphus > Syrphus vitripennis. The sequence goes on along the minus strand of OY288109.1, from coordinate 62,093,436 downwards.
AAAGTGTTGGCGATTACCCAAGAAAGAAGGAAATACATCCACCGACTTTTGACGGGCAAACTTCTTGGTCGATCTACAAGAAACAGTTTGAGGCAGCCGCAGCGACGAACGGCTGGGACGAAGAAGACAAATTTATAGCTCTAACGGTTGCCCTCAGAGGATCTGCTGCTGAGCTGTTGCAAACCATTCCAGCAGATAAGAATGGTAACTTCAGTGCTCTTGTTCAGGCCATAGACAAACGCTTTGGAGATGGTCATATGCAAGAAGTCTTCCGCGTCCAACTGAATACTAGAGCCCAGAAGAGAGGAGAAACTCTGCAGCAACTTCAAGCAGACATTGAACGGTTGGCGCATCTCGCATATCCAGCTGCTGGGGATGAAATCGTCAGCCAACTTGCAACAGAAGCCTTCATCCGTGCTGTATCTGACATTAACTTACAGCGAGTAATTCGAACTGCTGGAAAACGTACGCTTCCTGAAGCTTTAGCGTTTGCTCTGACCATGGAAGCAGCAGAACAAGCTTCCCAAGGAGTTCATCGAGTCAGAGAAGTCGAAGTTGAAGAATGCTCTTGTCAGAAAATCGCATTCCAAAGAAGCCAGCGTGAAGGACTTGCTCGATGCTGGAATTGTAACAAAACCGGACATCTTCAGCGGCAGTGCAGATTACCACCGAGAAGAGCTGCATGCCAACATTGTGGAAGCAGAACCAACGCTCGAGAACAACCAAGCAATAGTACCAACACTCCTGCTCAACTTGGGAAACGAGTAAGAACCAACTTCGAGGGGCAGAAGCTGGTTTCTGGTATCGATGGCCCCAGAAACACTATCCAAGTCTCACAGACTAAACGAGACAACAAAAGTCTGACAGTGGAGGCAATAATAAACAATAAAAAACACGTGGCTACAATCGACACCGGTGCCACCGCCTCCATTGTACGAAGAGACTTGGTCAAGATGTCTTGGCTACACAACACCAATAGCTACCGGCTGAAGACCGCCACAGGAGAGGCAGCAAAAGTGTATGGTGAGGTTCGTCTTATGATCCGTTTGGCAGAACTAGAGTTTTCGCACCTATTCCTGGTAGCGGATATATGTGACGAGTGCATCGTTGGAATCGACTTCATGAAGGAGCATGGAATAATTTTGGATATCGGTAAACAAGTTCTTAAGTACCAAAATGTGGAGATTCCGATGGTCTATGGCAACGAAAACACAACAACTATCAGGACCGTCATCAAAGAAGACATTTGCTTGCCTGCTTCTTCGGAAGTATTCGTATGGACGAAACTAAAGGGTGACTAAGGAAGCCATCGATACCTCATGGTGGAACCAGATGCGGAACAACGTTCCCAAAACATCATGGTAGGGAAGACTCTGGTGGCACCAAAGAACAACATGGTGCCTGTACGGATACTGAACATCAAACCGTACGAAATTAAGCTCAAGAAGGGAGAAGTAGTTGGGCAATGTGAACCTGTATCCGCGATTACTAAGATCACCGAAGCGGAAACAAAGAAGCCCCTGAGCTTTGACAGATTAAAAGACCAAATTCTGAAGTCATCAAGTCTGAGTCAACATCAGTTTAATGTTGCTGGAGATCTTCTTCATGAGTATGCTGATATATTCTCTTCACCCAACGGACAATATGGTCGAACACAACTAGTACGGCATCGAATTGATACAGGAGATGCAAGACCAATTCGCCAACCAGCAAGACGTCTCCCTCTAGCAAAACAAACTGAAGTTGAAGAAATGATATCGACAATGAAGAAAGATGGGGTAATCGAAAATTCCAAAAGCCCTTGGGCATCACCAGTCGTTCTTGTCAAAAAGAAGGATGGAAGCACTCGATTTTGTGTAGACTACCGAAGACTGAACGACGTGACAAAGAAAGATAGCTACCCTCTACCCAGAATCAGCGACACCTTAGACGCGATGGAAGGAGCCCAATGGTTTTAAACTTTGGATTTGAAGAGCGGTTATTGGCAAGTGGAAATTCACCCAGAAGATCGGGAAAAGACGGCGTTCTCCACAGGAAACGGTCTGTGGCAGTTTAATGTGATGCCATTCGGACTATGCAACGCTCCAGCAACTTTTGAGCGTTTGATGGAGTGCGTTCTACATGGACTAACCTGGAAATCTTGCCTGGTCTACCTGGACGATGTCATCGTGTACGGAAAAACATTTGACGAACATTGTAAAAACCTTAAAGCCGTATTCCAGAGGCTTCGAGAGGCACATTTAAAGTTAAATCCTAAGAAATGTTCGTTTTTCAAGACCGAAGTTAAATATTTGGGACATATCATCTCATCCCAAGGAGTAAAAACTGATCCTGAGAAAGTTGACACTGTAAAGAATTGGCCAACGCCTCAGGACAAACATCAACTCCGGAGTTTTCTTGGTCTGGCCACATATTATCGGCGTTTCGTAAAGGATTTTGCTAAGATCGCCAAAAGCTTGCATCATCTTACTGAAAAGGGAAAGCCGTTCAAATGGTCAGGTGAGTGCGAGAAAAGCTTTCAAGAACTGAAACTGCGTTTATGTAATGCACCTGTACTAGCCTATCCAGCTCCAGGAAAACCTTTCATCATCGACGCTGATGCAAGTAACGTTGGAATTGGAGCTGTACTATCGCAAGTACATGACGGAGAGGAAAAAGTTGTCGCCTATTACAGCAAGGTACTCTCGAAGCCAGAAAGGAATTATTGCGTTACAAGGAGGGAACTTCTCGCTCTGATATTGGCAACAAAGCACTACCATAAGTACATCTATGGACAAAAGTTCCTTCTTCGAACAGATCATGGTGCGCTCAATTGGCTTTTAAACTTCAAAAATCCAGAAGGTCAAGTAGCAAGATGGATCGAGAGGTTGCAGACGTATGACTATGAGATTCAACATCGATGAGGAAAGCTGCATTCAAACGCAGACGCTCTATCCCGGCGACCGTGTAAACCAGACTGTAAGCATTGCACACGCCAAGAAGAAAAGGAAATGGTCATCGTTCAACGAACTAGAGCTGATCCCATTAAGGGGCGAGTTATAGCGAACAGGAAAATGGATCAGGAAAATTTTTCTGATGGATTATTTAGTAAGTTCTCGATCGATTTGAAACACATAAGCTGAAGTAATCGATGACAAATGACAATTTTAATGCACTATGTAAAAAAAAAATTTATTGAACGTAGGATTTTTGATAAAAAAGCATTTGTTTATTTTCCTGATGCAAGTTCATCAGGAAAACAAATAAATGCATTTTTATCAAAAAACCTTTGTTCAATCAGTTTTTTTTTTTACATAGAGCATTAAAATTGTCATTTGTCATCGATTACTTCAGCTTATGTGTTTCAAATCGATCGAGAACTTACTAAATAATCCATCAGAAAAATTTTCCTGATCCATTTTCCTGTTCGCTATAACTCGCCCCTAACGGTTGGAACAACGAAGAATTCAGAACGGCCCAACAAGAAGATCCGGATATCGAACCCATTCTTGCCTGGAAAGAACACCAAGAGAAACCAGAATGGTGTGATATCTCCTACCGAAGTCCGGCTCTCAAAGCATATTGGGCACAATGGGACTCGCTTCATGTGCAAGAAGGGGTATTAAGGCGTAAGTGGGAATCCGCAGACGGTAAATCTTATGTAATGCAGCTAGTCGTACCTCGGTCAATGGTTAACGACGTACTTCAAGAGATGCATGATGGAACTTCTGGAGGTCATTTGGGAGTGAATAAGACGCTGGAAAAGGTACGACAACGATTCTATTGGCTACACGCAAGAGATGACGTCGAAAGATGGTGCCGAAAATGTGATACTTGTGCTGCTAGCAAGGGACCAGGTAGAAAAATTCAAAGTAAAATGCAGCAGTATAATGTGGGCACACCTTTTGAGAGAATTGCAATAGATGTCGCGGGTCCTTTTCCTCAAACTAACAACGGAAACCGATACATCCTTGTTGTCATGGACTATTTCAGCAAGTGGCCTGAAGCATTTGCCATCCCAAACCAAGAAACCAAAACAGTTGTGGATCAAATTGTCTTCAATTGGGTGAGCAGGTTCGGTGTTCCCATGGAGCTTCATTCTGACCAAGGAAGGAACTTCGAATCTAAAGTCTTTCAGGAAGTTTGCTCGCTCCTTGGCATTAAAAAGACAAGAACAACACCGCTCCATCCACAATCTGATGGGATGGTTGAACGATTCAACAGAACCCTTAAAGAACATCTGTCGAAGGTTGTCGGCGACTACCAACGAGACTGGGACCGACATATCCCATTGTTCCTTATGGCATATCGAAGTGCAACCCATAGCTCAACAGGAAAAACACCATCAGAAATCCTGTTCGGATCAACTATACGGCTGCCAAGTGAAGTGAAATTTGGTTGTCATCCAAATGAGTCACAGGGAACAGACGAATATGTGGATGACCTCAAGAAAAGGCTTATTGACATTCATCAACAAACAAGGACAAATATAAAATTGTCTAGTGATCGGATGAAAACAAGATACGACGCAAGAGCGACAGCAACGGGATTTCAAGAAGGAGACCTTGTGTGGTTTTACAATCCTCATCGACAAAAGGGGCTATCACCAAAACTCCAACAAAACTGGGAGGGCCCATATACTGTGGTGAAAAGAATCAATGATGTGGTTTACCGTATACAAAGAGGCGTAAGAGGCAAACTAAAAGTAGTTCACGCTGACCGGTTACATCGATATAACGGTGAAAGAGGTGATGAAATTGTTCGGGACGATCAATTCTAAGAGGGGGGCAATGTAACGAAGATTAGTTAACTACTTTTGAAAATTAATATAACGACTTTTACATTCGAACTACATCGATTCTCGAATGCGATGACAGCGCCATCTAGTACCATTGCGATTTAAAACAACCTGCTATGAGCTTTGAAAGAGCTTTGAATGAGCTTTTTCGAACATTGGTAAATGTCGAAGTCCGAAGGGGAATTATTCCATCTATCTGTCAGAATAGAAAGATCGAGATACAGGTTCTAAAGATTTCTATTGCTTTCGAGATTAGACCAGAACCAGATATTTCCCTGTATAAGGTTGATGGCGCTACCGATTGGACACAGTTTATTTTTTGAAGTGAAAGAATAAAGTTCGTGTAAAGTGTTGTGCCAGTGATTAATAAAAGTGATTTAAATTGAAGTAAAGTGTGTTTTATTTTAAATGTAATAAGAAGAAGTTAAGAAATAAAGTAAATAAGTTTTTATTGCGAACCCTTAGCAGAATATTACAATACATACGTAGTAAAAACATAAATAATTCTGAAAGAGAATATTAAATACAAAAAAGATAAAGTAAATATTTATACATGCTCTTATACTGCTGCCGATTGTACATAACTGGGCATTTAAGTTTCTACTTGTTATAATAGATGTACGTTGTAAATTTAGTTGGTAATTTATTGCAATAAATTAGTACAAAATATAAAAACTGTTACGATTTTACTGTTCGTATCTCTGGATTGCGATAGAAAATCAAATGACAATTGGAACGTTAAATTAAATCTATTAAATTTATTGAACAATTACAGAAAAGTTTCTTTATTTAAAAGTAAATGAAAACTTATATCGAATAATAAAATAAACAAAGCTGGTTATACACAAAATTAATGAGTCAAAAGTATCAAAGTTTATGTGAAACAATTTCTCAAAGTAGAAACATTGAAAGTGTTTTTTTTATAGAAAACACCACAATATTTCTGGAATTAAACTTTCGAAAGCTCAATCCCAGTCTATGCAAGCTAAATGTTACTGCGGTATGAGAGGAACATGCCATTTATGCAAAGGTCATAAAGTACCTCTAATCTTAGACTTTTAAATTCAACTCCTGGTAAAACAATAAACAAGCATCAAAAGTACTTTTGTGTTCTTAATCACTAAGTATCAGTATTTCAGTGCAGTAAGTAAAACAAGAGTTAGGTAAAACTGCAAATTAAATTATAGACTATTTTTTCTACTGGGTCAAAGCGCAGAGCTAACATTTTAAATGGAAATTAACATACCTAACAAACTTCATAAAAATTCACTACAAATATCCTTCCACTCATGATGTCAATAACGTAAAAAAAAAAAAACAATCAAAATACCTATTACCGAAGAATTCAAAATTCTTTTGAAATCGTAAAAAAATCATCACCTTTCAGAATTCAGGCAAAAAACGAATAATATTATTTTTAATAAATTAAATCTTTTATCAAATCCAAGCGTGTTGCGTGCTGTGGATGTATGCATGTTAACTAACCCAAATGTCTATTTAAAAAAGAGCTTATGCAAATTTCTAAAGTCATTCTCATAATCAAAAGAAGGCCAGCAAAAGAGTTCACATTTCAACTCTGCCGTTACAAAAGAAACGCATAGGAAAAGTGCGTATTTAATTTTTGGCTGACATTTTTTCATTCCGGTTTTATTTAAAAAAAAAAACTGTCACCCCACACAACAAGGCTAGACGTAGACGTAGACGTATATTACATTTTTTTTAACTACAATCAGCTGTATTTTAAAAACCAAATGTAAAAATGCGTGTGGAGACCAGAAGAGATTCGCAACCCTTCTTGAACACAGGACTCAAAGGGTAAAAAGAATCTCCTATAGTGAATCTTTTAATTTGCATTTTACAGTATTGAAAAAGGATATTAATTTTTTTTCTTGTGTTGATGCTTTGTGTTTGACAAGTCAATGCATGCATGTGTTCAGCGAGGTATGTGTCTGAGTGCGAACAAAAAAAAGGGTTGTCTGGGTGAGCAAGGACCCCTGGCAGTTTTTCTGGTCATATCCTGTTTTTGATGAACGACAAAAAAATGTGGGTATGCATCATGTGCTTGGTTTGGTTTCAATTCTTTGTGAGTTTACTTTTTTAACTCCGCATTCAGTTGTAGAAGAGATTTAAACAGGGTATACCTGTACTAGAACATGTTGATTTCAAACTAAATTTAAAGTTTTAAATACGAGTAATTAAAATATGAATATTTTTCATTCACGAATTAAAAAAAAAATCGCCATAACATCGTTTTCACAATTCCATTTTATTGACAGTGTTTAATGTCAAACTTCATCTGTCAGTCTAGCTATAGCTAAAATATTGCAAGTACTTTTAGCGTAATGGGGTTGTTGCTGTTTCATCATGAATAACAAAATTTTACAGATAAAAGTAAATGATGGAAATCAATCAATTGGTTGCCGAATGTGTCTCATTTAACTTCAAGGTATATGTGGCTGTTAAAAGTTTATAGATATACTATTTATCATCTTTATTTACAAGCAGTCAAAATAGAATATAATAAGGCATATAATAAGTTCGTGTGATTTCGACGACAACGAAACCGTTCCAAGCATTTTTAAATTTTGTTCTGATCGATTCAAAAAATTAGATTTGCCTATCTTTATAGCTTTCAGAGTTGTGGTTGAAATATTATCAGAAGGTCTTTTTTCTGCTCATTACGTTAATTTTCAACAACTTTAAAGGTGCAAAGTAATAAAACTTTTCTGTAATACAAGACCCGTATTGAAAAAAACAACATTTTTAAACGTTTAGGTTGCTCCGCAGAAGAACGGAATATATGTATAATTATTTACTTGCTTTATTTATTTTATTCTTAATTTCTACTAACATTACCTACTTATTTTACACTTTTACTTTTCTAAAACACCCTGTACAATTTTTTTTAATCTTCATACTTTTTCTTTCTCTCTTCTCAGTGCACTTTTAAAAACTGCTAAAAAAAAAACAAGGGAGAAACTTATAAAAATTATAAATTGTCCCAGACAAAAGGGTTGTGTGAGAGGGTTAAAACTTAAAACGAAAAAAAATCACCCATCTGTGTATAAAAAAAATAGGTGCCTTCATTTATAGCAAAGCATACAAATTCTATATCTGCATAATAAATAAAACAAATTTTTATCCACGAGAGTTACTTACTGACTGCCTTTATAAAAAAAAAATTAAATTACAATAAATGTACCCCACAAAAATCAAAGAAATAAAAAATCGTTAGCAACCAAATTTATAATGGAAAAAAATATGCGCACGATTTTATTTTTACTGATGAACTAAGGGTTTAAAAAAAATGTACATCCTTCTTTCTTGCACTTATCTGTGAGTGAAGGGATAAAATACAAATGATGAAGTAACACTCAAAATTTTGAAAGAGTTAATACTGCCTGTGCAAGTATAGAAAAAATGAGGGTGGGTTAAGATTTTTTTCATAGATGGTACATTTTTTTTTATTTGAGGGATGTAGACCATGTTGCGGGCAATAACATCTTTAATCAGACTACACGCATTCAGTTTTTTTTTGGAGGTTATTAAAAACTCTAAGTAGGGTTCTTGAGTATGCTTCGTATTAAACGAAAAAAATTGGTTTCAGGGGATAAGAAAGGTTGATTGGCAGTGGCACATTCATGAAGATGAGAGATGGCTCGTGACGAAGAATACTGTTTCATAATTTACGACAATTTAAATAAAATCCTTTCAGTTCGTGTCTTGATAGAAATTATACTTTTGCATGAATGAAGTTCATTGAAAGAATAAGATTAGGGCTCGCCACCAGACCGACGGCAGTCTCGATTTCGTCTCGAGAAAAGAAATGAGACCGAAACGGGACTAACTTTAGACTTTTTGGACCACGACTTAGCAAGAGTCTTAGTAGTTCACTAAGAACAAAAAGACTAAATCGGAGGAATTCGGATTTGGTACCATGACGAAAGCGACCCGAGAGTGAAATTTTCCAATTTTGAAAACACCCAGATGTGACTTTAAAATTCTTGTCTCTGTCTCGTCTTGTGGCAAACTCTGAATAAGATAAAAACAAATTGGGAAAAATTATTAATAATAATGTAACAGGTTGTCATTTTTATTAGTTCAAAAAATCGAACTCGAGATATTAATCAGACTTTAAATTACGATGATAGAGAACGCGAAAAAATAGGTCCCGCAATTCTGTCTGTCTGTACCTCGACCTGCTGCCTAAACTACTGAAGCGATTTTCTTCAAACTTTGGACATAAGGTTTTTGGGGAGATTGCCTAGAAGGGAAATCGAAATTTTTTATTTAGCTCAAAAAATAACGGTACCTGTCATAGTACCGTTTAGACAAAACATTTTTATGTCGAAAACGGTTTTAACGATTTTGATGGAAGTTTTTAAAACTGGTTTGTGAAGTAACCTTATCTAATAAATAAGTCAAAAAATATTTTTAAAAAAACCGTTATTAACGGTAATTGCCATAGAACCCGATTTTTGTTTTTCGGTTTTCTCGTAAACTATTGGACTGATTTCGATAAAAATTTCTAAAAGAGGTCCTATAATATAATATAATCTTAATAATATTACATAGGTATCAAAATTTTCAAACAAAAATTTTTTGTATTTAAAAAAAATCATTTTTTTTTTTGAAAACTAAATATTTCGAAAACTAATAAATATTTTTTTTAATTAAATAATTCAAATACTAAAAATGTGCATACCAACTTTTTTTTATAAAAATACTCAAAAAATTATATTTGTACTTCATTTATATAAAAAATAATTTTTTGAAAAAACAGCTCCAACGATTTTTGAATTTTTTTTTTTCAAAAATTTGTATTTTTATGATACATAAGATGTCATCTTTAGTCTTTAAGATTAAACTTCTTTTTTGGCTTATTTTATCAATTCAAATAATGAATGTAATCTTTTTCGTATTTTTACTTGATAGATAGTATGATAAATTTGTTTTTATACTCAGACTTTAAAACCAATATGCTATCGCAAATAAGAGCAAGTACGTGCGACCCAGTCATGCATTTTATTTAGTACATTTTTGAGCACCAGAGGCAATAATTGATTGAATGCAAAAGTTAAAGATAAAATATTCATCAAACATATTCATTATAAAATCTCAAAGTCAACTTGAGTGAAAATATAGCCAGAACAAAAAAAAATTGATTTTGGGGAAATTTTGTACCACCATATAATTAGGAAACAGGAACGAAACTTTGCAATCTCTTCGACAAACTATTTTTATTTTATTTTACCGCGAAAAACACCTTTTTTGATCACGAATACCTCAGCAGGGCAGTTTGAAAACCTTAGTCAAATATTATTTCTATTATTCTGTTCTGATTTTGATAAAATATTTATTATTTTTGCATTGTTAATCATAACGTTGTATTTCTTTGTGTCAAACTGTTTATTGGGTCGCATCTGAGTCGGAATTAATTAATTTTAAAGATTTAGTTATGTATTTATTTCAAAAGTTAAAAACTAAAATTAGTTTTTTGTTTTTTTTAAATTTGTCAAATTACTGTGGTCAATGAAAACTGTAACTTTTTTACATTGGAATTGATTTTCAAACATTATCAATATGTTGGAATAAATTAGGGTTGTTTCCAATTTAAACTCATTTATTTTCAAATGCTGCCACAGATTTTTCAATGGGTTTAGGTGCGGGCAGCGAGTGTGTGAAGTTAGCCCCCCTTTTTTTTGAATTAATATTTTTCGAAAGTTGTTCCCAGTTTTTTTCGGATTGTTCCAGTTTTTTTTTTTTTTGAAAAATATTCAAATTTTTGGGCTCCTATGGTCAAAATTTCAGACGTTTTAAGCAAAATTCAAAAAAATTCTAGTCCCCCTTTTTTCTAAATTCTAACTTTTTCAATTTTTTTCCGCTTTTAAAATATATTCTAACCATTGTTCCAAAATATTAAAGTTCTTTAATATTAAAATATCTTTAAAGATATGGCCTCGGAAACTTTTTTTTTAATTCAAAAAACGGTCTTCTATAATATTTTTTTTTTTTCAAAAACATTTGATTCTGAATAATTGATTCGAGGTACGTGTGGTGAACAAATATTCTTTTTGTACAATCATAATATCAGTCTGAAAATAGTTTTTTAAAAATATCTTTTAATTTTTGAATTTTCAAAAAATTGCATTGGCCCCCTCTTTTAAAAAATCAAATGTGAAATTCTTCATACTAAAAATCAATATTTTGGAACGAATGTCTGGAACAATTCAGAAGAGCAAGTTTTTGAATTTTGGATTTCGAAAAAGGGGGTCCAAGGCAATGATTTTAATCTAATATCGTAAAAAAGTTTTTATTTTTAAATCTAATATATTTAAGAAGAAAACAATACAGACAACTCTAATGAAAAATGTTGCTTAAAAAATTTTTGTTTTATCGTATTTTAATGGAAAGTTAATACTCACTAAAAAAAATGGATTTTTGGAGAAAACCGAATTTGAATAAAAAGAAAAATTCAACTTAAATGTTTCGTCAATTCTTCTTCGATTCAAAAACTGGAACTAAAACCAATTACTTTTAATAAGGTCATTTGTTTTCAATTTCAAAGTCTAAACACGTGTTTATTGTAATTAAAAACGGTTTCAGCATTGTGCGTTTTTTTATCTTGTAAGAAATTCAGAAGTATAAATTTACCAACACAAATTCCTAACATATAGCTTTTCTCAATACCTCACCCTTGCATAAAATTCGATGTGATTTTTAAAGCAAGACACCTACATCCCAAAAAATTCATCTATGAAAGCTGAAAACAAAATTAAAATATCGATCACTCTCCAACCCGTTTTGTCAAAAAACAAAAAAAAAAATAGAAAAAAAAGAAGGAATCATCTTGCTCCAAGCTATAAGTGCGTTAAAAAAAAGAAATAAACGCCTGAGAGCAGCGACCCCCCAAACATGAAAATGAGAAAAAATCCTTTTTAGTCTTTTGTTGCTGTGTCTTTCTTTCTCTACCCCAGAGTAAAAAAAAAAAATAAAAATCACTCGACGAGTCAAAAACACAAGCAAAAAAATAAAACCTAAAAAAACCGACGAACAACCGATACGGATGGGTTCGATGTTTCAAAGCGGGGTAAAGGGTAATAAGTTTAAATGAGAAAAATCCAACCACCCCTCATTTTTTTTTTGCTTTTTTTTTACTATACCTACTGTTCCCTTTTTAAACCTACTTAATTTCTTTCACCCCTTAAGACCAATCTTTCAGAACTCCAGCATGTTCTGAACAACAAAAAAAAAACAACACTTACCCAAATCTTCGTCGATGCTTTTACTTTTTAATAGCAAACATTTTTTTCATTCTTTTTTTTCCTATTTACATTAAGGGTTCAGCACTGATGGGGTTGTTAGGCTGAGGAGTTTGGAGTACGCGATTGATGATGATGACTTAACGGAGAGGCTCGCGGATAAGCATTCTGCCAAGCGAACCCAAAAACTACAAAAACACCATCGCAAAAGCAAATGAAATTTGTGTGTGTATTGTGTATACGACTGGAGGCTTTACTAACACGACTAAAGAGATAAAGGAACAAAGCATGTCTGTGACCCGTCCTTAAGTTCCAGATCAGAGCCTGGCATACCAAGCCATTATATGGGTGCTGGCTATGTAAATTTGATGTTTGGAATTTGTTTTCGTATTCGCCATCATCAATATTTAAAGGTGAGTCCGTGAGTGGATCGAAAGAATAACCCCCATTACTGTCCTATCAAAGAAATTCAGAAATTTAACTTGTAAGGGAGTTTACAACGTTACTAGTGTTGTTCCTGTGTTTCGAATTATAAAATTATACAAGAAATATATATCTCTCCTGTTTGGTGGTAAATCAAAATTAATAAAATTTTCATAGCACATAATAAATTACGGAGAAGTGGGAAATACAGACAAAAAGAACCCTATGAGTTTAATTCAATTGATTTTGTATTCGAATTTATTTACCTGCTTTACCTACTCGTAGTTATTATTATATTATATTTTAGATTTTGTACAGAAAATCATTAAAATTGTTATACCGGAAGCTTAAAAAAGAGAAGTATTCTGGAATTTTAGTCATATACTCGTAACTCCATAAACTCATTTTACTATTTCATAGTAAAATTTCTTTACTCGGACCTGTTTTACTTGTTACTTTCCCCTTGCGGGGGATGAGTTTGGTTCCTTGCGATATATTTCAGCTCTCACCAACTCTTCACTAGTTGTACTGAATTCTCTTCTACTGTTCTCCACCAAGTACAATTATATCAGCTCGCTAGTCAGCGTGCCTGAGAAGGTTCCGTTGCAGCGCTTGACACGCAATGCATCTTATATCTTTGCTTGCCACTTACGTCTTTTTATGAGTCAGTGTCAACCATATGTAGGTAAGTGCTGGACGAAAAACTACCATGTACTAGTAGAGCATTACTTTCAGCTTGGGGGCAGTTTCGATGACAGATGATGACAGAGATTTCCTGCCACTACATATGTATACATTACATTGATCACACGTGACAATCTTTCAAAAACTATATTTAATAGTTTATTAAGAGACTTTAAACACTTTAACTGTATTTTCAAACATTTCAAACGAAATAGTAGCAAAAAACACAAAAGAGGGAGTACTCTCTCCATTTACTAATTTACTAATATAAGTCTGACCGACCACTGAATTTACCTCCACAGCACGTTCAAATTTTGTTTTCAATTAAATATTTGGTATAAGGAAGAATTATGTGTTATGCCTGCAAATATGTGGATTATATCATAGAAAATGTAACAAATATCACCCGTCTATCATCATAATAAAGCCTTTTATGTCCCTAGTTCGAATTTTCTTTGAAGTGACCATCATCTTGGCCAACACTATCACTTTATCAGTATATGATTGTGATAAAAGGCAAAAATAAGACATTAGTCCTAATAATATTCTTCAAAAAGCCCCTTACATGAAAACTGAAATTCAATTTTCTCTACTAATAAACTCCTTTATCATCAGAAAGTCCATAATGATAGAGTCATTACATTAAAAGCAAAATTGAATCCTTTTAGTGCCTACTTTTGATAAAGTCTCTTAATAATAAGAATATCCTTCCCAGTCAAAACCACTGAACAAGAAAAACTATACGCGTGTCGATTCATATATCTTTTATTTACCAAACCCCTCAAAGTCACCGCATCATATAGGTACAGGATGTAGTATGAATTCGTGCCTGTCTAATATAAAAAACTGACCTTTGGCAAAATTTTCTTGGAAACAGTTCACTTAAAAGAGTATATTTTTTTTGCATAAAAATGTGAATTTGAAAAAAAAAACAGATTCTAAAAGGGTGAGTTTTCTATACGGAAACCTTGCACTAGGATATCGTCATCAGGATTGTGAAGGAAACTCGTGAATTTTTTCCAACCCTATTTAATGTGCATATGTAGATATGTGTTCTATCAGGAAACAACAAAATAAACACACATGTCTGGGAAGATTTTTTTTCGAAAATCGGGGAATTGAAAACGTAATACCGAAACTTTTGCGTTTTTTAAGGGCAATAGATGTAGATTGTAGATGTAGAACAAAAAATAGGATAATATTGGGGCCAAGGTCGTTTATTGTATAGTATGACAGATTTTTTATGGCTTTGTGTCTGCCAGTTCAATCAGTCGGTCGTGCAAATCGGTCGCGTTACATTCAACCATGCCGCAATCATCCTCCTTCCCTTACATGGCATATACAATATACATATAAGATGTCGTATAGTGTTGTGGAAGTAGGCGAACTGAGTCAGGACCAATTCTTGAATGACTTGTTTAGAAGCAGGTTTTTTTTTAAATATTTTCTGTTTGCAGGTTGTTTACATAGCAACTAGTGCGTATTTTTTCGTGTATTTTTACTCTCCCATCAAGAACATGAATGTTTGAAGAACGTGAGACATTGAAAGTAATTTTTGCACAGTTCTGAAAAAGATGTTCAGGATTGGCAATATGTTAATGGTGGACAAATTTATTTGCTTTTATGTTTATTGACACATCGTATGTATGTTTGCACTACATACTTACCTGTGCAGGACTTGGGGCACATCAAGTAATTCAAAGACAGGTTGACATTCGCGTAGAGTATATCAGGAAATTGATGGGGTCTAATGTCCCGTAGGTGTATACGCAAACGGATCTTTGGAATGTTTGGATGTTTTGTGTGTCAAAATTGGGCACGGACTAATGGAGCACGGATGTTGAATGTGTATCTCAAAAAGAAAGTCTATTAATGATGTACATTTATATTATAGGTTACCTGGTGAGCTTTTTAAAAAAACAAAATGAAAAACAAAAGTATGTATAGGAGTTCCGGAGTGTGTTTGGACGTTGATTGTCAATATTTGATTGATATATAGCTGAAGCCTAGTTGTCTAACGATAATGTATGAAGGAATTAAATGTTTTCCCTGGGATGTGTAACTTCTGTTGCCTTGGGGATTTCGTATATCTGTAGAGAAAAAAAGGTTGGGATATGATGATAGATTTTTTTTAGATACATTGCTTAGTAAGTAACTTTAGTTTGAAATACGTCCAATCAAAAAAGAAATAACATATGAAAATGACTTGGGAGCTAGTGAAGTGAGGTGCTTGCGCTCGGGTAAGTTAAGGTTACCAACTCTTAGCACTTTACTAATCTATTCTGGGAAGGCACCTGGAACTCGTCGGGAGCCTGGCATTTTACTGCCGTTTTTAGCTATTAAGAGCTTCCTGGGACTACCTGAGAGCCTATCGGTGATAGGTTTTTGAAAGCCGGGATCCAAAGTAGAGTACATTGCTTCTCGACGCAGCTGCCTTCTGTCGAGAAGAATGATGCCTAAGCGCTGGCAACAGCAAAGATGGGTTCAAATGTTATGTTAAGGTGTTAAAACTGCAACGAAAATTGCGAACGCTTTGTTAAATTCTGCAATGCCAACCGCCTTGTTACAGGTGGAACCGTGATTGAACACAAGACGTGCAACAAAGTCAGTTGGGCGTTGAAGACCAAATTGACCACTTCCCGATCAGACGGCAATTTAGAAGCAGAGAAGAAGACAGAGGAGGTGAACACATGGGAATGGCCTGGGACCACCACCATCAGGGTGCTACCGTAAGATTACATACAGTCCGCATACAGGACTATCTTTCTCGAGCATTGAAAACCTGAAAGAAATTATGGTCGGTCGGCCGTAAGCAATCCATAGTACTTTTCTACGGTCTTCAGTCTGTGAAGTCAAGTGAATTAAACCGTCCGAAATAACAGTTTCCCGAATACGCACTAAATCCCCTAGTAGAGAAAAAAACAGGTATTTCATAACAGGTATATTTATTTATTTCATCATATGTATGCGAAAACCTTAACCGCAATCAAAGCACTGAAGAAGGTTGTCAGAGGATTTTGAAATCTAATTTGGGGATAGACAAGTATGTATACTGGCACCAATACTGTTTCTGCTGATGATTAGTAATGTACTGCACGCACTCGCGCAGCTATACCGGAGGGAAACAGAGAAACTTAATGGGTTTTGCAACCATAGCTCTTGGACGCAAATGACGAATGCGACTAACTAACTCCTAAGAATCTGAGAAGTATTGCTTGGGCTGGGGCTTACTGAGAGTCTCGGCGGGCTTTCTAGTAAAGAAAATCATTCGAAACTATAGTTTTTAGCACATATAAAATTGAATATTTACGAATTCAAATTGTTGTTCCTCATTGTTCCCACAAAAATAAACGACACTGAAAAGTTGACCGAAAGACTCGTCTCGTCTCACTTACGTCTCGTGGTCCACCCTGATTTCTATGAGCGATTTTTGTGGATTTCCTAAGGAGTTGTACAATTCAAAGCTATACTTACATATAAATAAAGAAGATATAGAGTCAAACATTTCTTTCTTTCATTTTTTCATCTTAACACAATTAACTCCTGAATTTGTTTTTAATTCAAAGCTTAAAAATACCTTTTATTTAATTCTCAATGTAGGTACTTAACATTTTCAATTCAAATTAGCATTTCGTTATAAAAACTCATCCCAAGCCCAACCATCTTGATTCTGCAAAGAGAGGGGCAATTGTTGAAATCATTATGATGGCGCTACAACTACAATGTAACTTACAATTTTTAATTGAATTATAAAGAAAACGATGACTGAAAAGAACAACCCTCGTCTTCTTATAGTCAAATTAGAAACGAAGAACAAGCCATCAGTATTCCTTTCTCTATATACATATATATACCTATACCTACTCATCTAACTTTGTATATACTTACTTTAACAAGCAAGGATCATCATCATCCTTTCTTTTCATCCTTTCATTAATTATTATAAAATGAGAAGCAAAAATGTAATGAAAATTTCTTCTAGCTCCTTTCAGCGACCATTAAAAAGCTTACTTACATTTAAATTACATGAAGCACAACATCCAAGCCCGAATGAACTCCATTCCCGTTGGAAATTATAACAACCCTTGTCGTGAAGGCAGTTTAACAACAACAGTAAACATCCGTAGAGGAGCTCACTGCTGGCAGCAAAGTTGTAATGACAATAACAAGAAAAGGATATGGCCGTATCCTCATCTCCATCGCCGCCGCGCCGCGCCGCCGCCGTCATCGTTGCTGTCCACCCCTTTCGTTTTTCTTTGAGGTAATCCAGAGTCGAGCACCAGGTTACCTAACTAGCTTCATGTCATCCCTTCTTGGTTGTCATCATGGTCCAATTTTGGGTGTGTAATGAATACCCAAGAGCTGGTGGAAAGCCAAACGGACCTCCAATGTCAACCCAATTTTCAATTTTAGTGAATGCGGCAAAAACAGCTCTAAAAATGGAATCTCTCATAAATTGTAAATTAACACAATGGATAATGGCGACCAGAAGGGGGCATTCGTAAAGAAGTTAGACAAAACCGGGAAAGCGCGGAATGTATATTGTATTATTGTAGGTATATGTATACTAAAAAGACGTGAAGGGAGGCCAAAAAGTATAGAGGTATTGTATCTTTTAGCTCATTGTTGATTTTGTTTTGTTTTTGTTTTCCTTTTTAATCCATTAAAACAACAAGCGTGTAATTTAATATTCCCATTAAGCCGCCATTAAAGAATGCAGAAGGAAACTTATTTTGTGCTCGGCATAAGCAAAATGGGGGGATCGCTTTTGTATGTGTAAAAAATGCTAAAAGACATTGTAATAGAACCCCTTTTTACTCAGCTCTTTTGTTTTGAAAATCTTTTGTTAAAAAAGTATGTACTCCGTAGGAAACCTAGAGCATGTGATGTAAAAAATTTAAACAGTGTATGCAAGCAAGCGAATTTAGATTAGCCGTAGAAAGTTTGGCAACCATGCTGGAAATTTTAATTTAGTGTAAGCTACCTACCTTTTCATTTAAAATAATGATAAAGGAGAACAAACAATTTTCAAAAACACAAGCCCTAGCGTAACAGCCTTGAGACTTTGTTGAGTATAAATGTATACCTATTGCATAATATTGCGATTTATCTATCAGTTCAATAAAACTGTTTACGTTGTCTATAAGACAAAGGAGGAATATGATCGATACTTTTACGTCACTCGAACACCGGCGGCGTAACGTTTCCTGTCTACTTTTACGGTAAGTGCTCAAATGAAATAGCCAGTTGCATTCCTCCCCTTAAACGATTCAACCGTAATATACGTAGTACGTAGCCGTACTACGCGAATGTGGAATTCCCTTCCACGCTCTGTCTTTCTCTCTCATTGTGATATACGCGAAAAAAACGTTTTCAAACTCAAAATCTTGAAAAAAAATCTAAATCTAAAAATCTAATCTAATATTTATTTAGATAACTTGAACTTAATCAAATAAGAGGTGTAACACAGTAATGTCTTTTTTGTCTTTTTTTTTTAGTTCATGGTTTAATATTTATCTTCTTACAGCTTCGAGTAAGACGATTCAAAAAACTATATTATATGGTGCAAAACAATACTGATTCAAGTGGGTACTCGCATAGAAGGGTTTTAAGGAAGAAAAATATTACAAATATCTTTGATAAAAGTGTTTTTTTAGGGGTTTGTAAAATAGTGACAAAAAAAGGTACCTGCATTAAAAAAATGTGTTATAAACTATGAGAATAAATCAAAACAGCGCAGCGTATCTATGAGGTACAAGAATAGCAAAGGTTTTTTGAAAATCATCTTTTAGCTTACAAAAAAATAAACAAAAATAAATAAATCAAATACATTTTTTGGTAATATTTTTATTTTTCTCCACATTTTCCACTACCTCCAAATAAAACACCCATTTACAATAGATATTTATTTGGGTTCTTTTGATTATTGATTTGAATAATAAAAAATTAACCATATTGAAGGTAGGTACTATTATATTTACAAATTTTTTGGTAATTATAAACCAAATATGTATATATGTAATGTAATTTATAACATAATATAGAAAACATGATCATTCTTATATAAACATGACTATAACACCTTTTACGGTAGCCGCATCGACCAGGTTTTGATTTCATTTGATTCAGCAACAAAAATTTCCTTAAAAACTTGCGTCATGTCAATGTATAAGTTTTACCAATAGGTAAGTTTTTCCGTTTGATCCATTTAATCTTCCTCTGTATTCCCCGTTTAGAAAGACAAAACACGATTTTATACAATTAGGTACTTTTATAGACTCTTTGGATTCTTCATGACACGTTTTTGCCAAATTTCATGATGTTCTAATTCTTTTTGAAGGACTTTTTCTACTTCTTTATCTGTACTATTTGAAAGCATCACAGAGGGTAATGCTTGATTTGAAAAATAAAAACCACCATTTCGACTATCAAAGCGTTTATTCAAAAATGTTTAATGTCTCAAAAGAAAGTTTATATTTAGTAGATCGTTAAAAAAAAGTAAGTCGTCTATAAAACAAATGTTTATTAATTTATTAAAGTACACAATTTGGGAATTTATTTGTCAAAAATATTATCGTTCAAATGTAGACCTTCGCATTCACCACACTCATTTAATCGAACACTCTAACAGTAAAATGACAAATCACAGCTCGCTAGGTAGACTTAGTGAACAGACTGATTAACACTCTCCACATTTATACCGTTGTTAATGATCCTGGTCGATCGGATTTTGGGTTTTCTAGTCTTGTACAGGTCTCTTCAAACTTTTTGACCCATTTTCGGATAAGAGGAATGCTTGGCTTGGATTTTCTTTTTGAGATCAAATTTAAAAGCCAGCTTCCATTTTTACAGATTTTACAGCCAAATAATCAAAGTATTATTTTGTCGTATGTTCATCATCATCATCGGCTCGACAACCGGGGTCCTGTCCTGGCCTCCTTCAACAAGTCTCTCCACCTATCCCGGTCTTGAGCCAACGCCATCCAGTTGCGCACCCCAAGGCTTCGGGCGTCCTGGTCTACGCCATCTCTCCAGCGCAAGCATGGTCTACCACGCTGCCGTCTACCATAGAATGTACCACAAAAGACTTTCCGAGCAGGTTCCTCTTCACTCATGCGAGCTAGGTGCCCTGCCCACCGGAGTCTACCGAGCTTAATTTTTGTCACTATATCTGCTTCAAGGTAGATTGCGTACAATTCATAATTGTACCGTCTCCGGAATCGTCCTTCCTCACATATGGGGCCAACAATTCTCCTTAAGACTTTTCTCTCGAACGCGGCTAAGAGGTCGGAGTGTCTTTTGCTAAGCACCCAAGTCACGGATCCATACGTGAGTACTGGCAGGACCATGGTCATGGACAGACTATAGTAGGCTCTGTTGGAATTGAGCAGCCGCCCGCGTATTTCTTCTTCTAAATTATTAACGGCTGCTACTGTTGACCCAAGGTATTTGAAGGATTGCACCACTTCAAATTCGTGCTCCCCTACCTTGATTGTTTGACCAACTGTTCTTCTCGCATTCGACGCCACCATGTACTTTTTTTACCTTCACTAATGGATGAAGGAATCGTGTACAGCTTGTTCGGTCCTTGCGATGATGTCAATGTCGTCTGCGTAAGCCAGTATCTGGCTGGACCTGTTGACGTTGGTCCCTCTTGTTGCAGTGCCAGAGTCACGGATTGCTTTCTCCAACACCAGGTTGAAGTCCCAAATAGTTACGGCACGTGCATGTTTTCGTATGCTACATGTTATTCCCCCTATTCGGCTGATGGCTGACCGCCATGTATGTTTGCTAACTAAAATGTTTATTCCATACACATACGACAAAACATTTGCACATACCTACAACAAACTTTTACCGTAAGTTGGGCATTCAAACCTCAAAAAACTATTTTTGCGACATACGACTTTTTGTTTTTTCAAAAATATATACCTACTCAAAATTGTATGATTGGAATTAAAGATAGATGGATTAATAATTTAAAAAAAAAGGAGCACCTGTCAGAGTGGGATCGCAAGCCATTTTCAAAAACGCGTTTTAATCCTTATCTAGAGAACATAAAAGAAATTTGTTAACACTATCTTGATATAAAATTTAGTTATCTTTCTTTATTTTACATTTTATGGGCCTGATACTTTTAGACGGCCGACGCACCAAGTAGGAAAGTACAAAGGAAAATGAAACTGCATGTGAAGATTCAGATGATTCGGAAACTAGGAACGACCAAATTGAAAGTAAAGAAAGTAACCAGAATCAGGAAGACAGTAGCAAAGATTTTGAGACGGTATCAATGAGAGCGAGAGCAAGGAAGAAAATAAATAATATGAGGAATGTATGTGAAGATTCGGATGATTCGGATGTTTTCCTTGACGCTACTTGCATGTTAACTGTAGATCCTAAAAACGTTAATGACGTTTTAAAAGATTTAAACGTTATGGAGTGGAAACAGGGACAGGCTATGAAAGAAAAACTGTTGGCTCACAAGGCAAATAATACATGGACAGTTGTAGATCGCTCAACGGGGGAAAATATAATAGGTTGTCGATGGGTTTTTCAAACAAAAACAGACTCTAAGGGTGAAATTTGTAGAAGGAAGGTGCGGTTAGTTGCTAAAGGTTGCTGTCAGCAAACAGGCATAGATTTTAAAGAAACCTTTGCTCCAGTAGCTAGGCAATGTTCGATTCGTCTCTTAATAGCATTGGCTGCTGAGTGGGGACTTATCTTACACCAGTTAGACGTTGTCACCGCTTATATATGGTTTAAAACAATCCGGCAGGCAGCGGTACATAAAGCTTAACGAACAACTTTTAAAAATGGGAATGAAACCCCTCATATCAGATCCTTGCATTTATATGCTTCGGAAAGGGTCCAATATAGTAATCGTTGCAATATATGCTGACGATATAATTATTATTATAGGATCAAATAGTAGCGAAGAAATTAAATTATTTAAAAATGAACTAAAGTTCGAATTCAAAACGAAAGACATTGAACAGCTGAACTATTTTCTAGGTATTGAATTCGATCAAAAAGAAAATGGCGACATCACAATGTGCCAACGCAAGTATATAATGGAATTATTAAAACGTTTTAACATGGAGGATGCAAATCCAGTCGCCACGCCTTTAGATACAAATAACAAATTGTCAAAGTAAATGATTAATGCTAATAATAACATGGATAAAGAACATTTATCAAAATTACCTTACCAAAAATTAATCGGTTCTTTACTTTATTTAGCAGTTACAACTAGACCGGATATAGCATTCGCTGTAAGTTTTCTCAGTCAATTTAACCAGGAATATGGTAATCCACACTGGACGGCAGCAAAACGGGTGCTGCGGTATCTGAAAGGAACAATGAACTACGGGCTGGTTTTTGGAAGTACTAGTCAAAAGGTAGAAGGTTTCACAGATTCTGACTGGGGTGGACTGGATGATAGAAGATCCTATACTGGATATGTGTTCAAGCTAGGAGGAGCAGCTGTGTCATGGGAATCTAGAAACAGAGGACCGTGGCTTTATCTAGTGCGGAGGCCGAATATATGGCAATAGCGGATTCAGTCAAAGAGGCAATGTATCTTCAAAAATTTCTTTATGAAGTTCTTTTTGCAGATAAGAAAGGTATCGTCATTTATAATGATAACAAAAGTGCTCAGGCAATTGCAAAGAATCCAGTTCAACACTCACGGACCAAATACATTGATACCCGCCATCACTTTGTTCGTGATGCAGTACAGAAAGGAGATATTATTTTGAAATACATCGATACTGACAACATGACAGCAGATGTGCTTACTAAGGGTCTCACAGCAATGAAGCATTACAAACATATAGAGGCGCTTGGTTTATCATTTCTCAATTGAGGGGAAGTGTTAAAAAGTCAATTAAAAATATAAACCTATCAATTGAATTACTACTACTTAAACTATTACTTAACTTATACTACTTTTGTATTAAAAACTTATATAACTACTTATCTTAATTTAACTGAATGCACACCTTAATCTTATGTATAATTCTACTACAATTTTAATTATAACTAAGTATATAAGATATATATTTTAACTAAAATGAATAAATACTTTATTCCTTCAAAAACTGTCACCGATAGCGTTTGATTCAACAGAGACACCTAAAAGTATACTTTTTTATAACATTTTTCCATAGTATTAACCGTTAGAGGGATATGACAAAAAAAAACAGAGAAAAGTAAGCTTTTAAGCAATCTAACTTTGAAAATATATGTAAGCCCCATACAATAAACTAAAAAGAAAATTAAAAATAATCTAGGTATGATCAAAATTATACGACCATCCCATACGATTTTTTTCTTGTCTCAATTTCACTTACACGCTCAAGTCTTATGGCACACCTTATGCAAATCCAATTTATTTACTCGTAGATGTAGCTTAATTTAAGATAAAAAGGTATCTGCTTTAATTTGCACCAAGTGTCAGAAAGTCGGAAGATAGAATTTGCGAGGGACTTAAAGCATCTCACAATACCCATATACCTAAATAATTTTACTTGTCCTGTTATTAAGCTGATATTTTGAAACGTTACCACGTGCCACCCCTTTCTTTAGAAACATTTCTGCACTACCGATATACCGCTCGGCAGTCCCGCGTATCCGACAGTATTCTTCCATGTATCAACTTCCTTATTATCCTTGTACGTACGCCTACTCCCCGGCCTAGTTGTTCGTTTTGTTAATTTCAAATTCTCTTCTAGACACATTACATCATGATTCCGTAAGGATTCATTTCAGGAATCTCCACGACGCGGCTTTGTCCTGTGTCGTTTCATACCTATATTTGTTTGTAGATTTTTATACTTACACATACCTATTCGAATTTCCTACCAATACAATGACATCGCTCTATAGTAGGTACATACTCGTAAATGAGTAGAAGTAAAGAAAAATTATTTAAAATTGCAAAACAGGAACAAAAAAATGCCTTTTTCGTCTAACCAACTTGCGTCCCATCTCCACTCCACCATTCTCTTGTAGCTTCCCATATACCTACATACGAGTATATCCTTTTGTGCGCCAGGTCGTCAGCACAGGTTGGGAACACACGGCTCACCGGTTTCTCCTTACTCCTTTGTGGAATCATGCAAACTTCAAAGGATGCTGTCTTGTTGAAATCCTACATTCCTACCTATCTAACTCGTCCCGTTGCGTCGCTTCAGCACCCCTAGCGGTATAATCACCAACACAAACTCCATCAAGATGGTTTCATAAGAAAAGTTCGAATTAAAAGAATGAAGCAAAGCAAAAAATAAAACCGCGCACACGAATAAAGAAAGCATACAAAGTCCTTTTTGCTTAATGTAAGAGGAGAAATTTATTTTCGTCTTGATTGTGGAGAGAAAGTAAACGAAAGGGCTGCTTTGCATATCCTGATGATGATGAACAAAATATCAAAAAAACAACGAAAAGAAACGCACACCATCGTATAATCAATGAAAGAAGGATAAACTCTTCTCTTAATGTTGGCAGTGGCGGCTTCGGAAAAGGGGGACATTGTTGTATAGCACAAGGACCAGACGACGGAAAAGTGCAAATGAAGGAGTAAGACAAGAAAAAGGGGAATTCTTGAAATGCTGCTGGTGCTTTTTTGCCAGACCTGACAAGAAAAAAAAAAATAAGAAAAAAAGGAAAAAGGAAGAAGGACATTTTCATTAAATTTAAATGAGAAAGTTTCGAATTTTTTTTTATATACATATGTACCTACCTACCCACATACATATATATATTTTTCTGTTTCTCAAGTCGCTTGCGCTGTTTCCCTTTATTTTATTTTTACTCATTTGTATGCAAATAGGGTTAATGAAAGCCGCGAGACGTAGCACGGAAGAAGAAGTACGTTGAAAGTGTGTTGTGTAGGTGAAAAAGGGTTTCATTTTACAGGATGTAATCTGATGGTTCGGGAAAGTTTGCTGTTCAGACTTTTAGGATACCTACTTAAACTAATTTCACATTTTGCAACAAATATTTTTACCAATACTTATAGAATAGATGGTAGATTGGTAGTAGATAGGTACATAAAAAAATTTACGATTTGGGCTTTAAAATTAATGTAGTTCTTTCCACAGCTCCAGTCTTATTTTGTTAGAGAAGTACATACATAAACATATGTATGTATAATGTTCAATAGATCATAGGTCTACTTAATCAATATTGTAGCAAGGAACTTAAGCTAACATTAATAAAAATTTCCTGCATAATTCATTGTAACTGTAGCTTAAAATGTTTGTATACTTAGAAAAGTCAAAGCTTCGGATATAAAGCATTGAAATACGTGATAGTCAGATTCGATTCGGCCCTGACCGGTGAAATATTGACTGGACAGAACTTAACCTGGCCCAGAAGCGCAACAATCCGGCATGATGAAGTGACTGTCTTAACTCCTCGTGGTAAATAAGATAAAATTATAAGTGCGAAAGGCCTATAGCTTTTATTGTTTTACAATTGATTATGATTCATTCTACACATATATAAACAACATATGTATGAAAAAAATATGTATATTATGAACGATTGTCTATTATCCCCGTGCCTGTTCTAATCTTGCTGCCGGATTTGAACAAAATTCGCATGATATTTTTACCTTTTCCAACACATAATAAGATAAAAGAAAATCGCGAAAATCTGTTTAAGCAAGGCAGACTTACATAGCTATCACTTTTGCAATTATGTATTTACAATTTTATATATGTACATATTTACACCTTGACAAATATATTAATTTTGACAAACGATACGACGAAAAATAATGGTAGGGTGATATGGTGGGCTTTTCAATAATAGTATTCGTCTATCGTGGTGCCGGCATAGGTTTCGAATTTTTAGCTCGATTTATGTACATACGCTAAAGCAATGTATTGCATTATACCAATCCTTATACCAATCCTTCAAGATTGGAATGATTATAATGATGAGAAACCTTGTAGTGCCAAATACATAAATAGTTCTTACATGTATGGAAACGCTGTCGCTCATACAAGCCCAGAATGACGGACTGATGGTGCATGCCTGGAAAGTGCTCACCAGTAAAGCTGAAGGCAAAGGACAGCTTATGGTGATCGGCATCGACGATCAGTCCATAGACGCAATAGTGAAAGCAGACCACCAGCTTCACTACTAGATCCCAGTCACGGGACTCCGTAAATTGGAGGCAGGCCAAAGAACTGCAACAACAACATCCACTACACATCCCTCCTATGTCCAGCCCTAACATACCCCCCAACCCTACATTAACAGTCCCACCAATAACCCAACCAATCCAACCTAACCTACCCCCCACTCTCACACTAACAATCCCACCAACAACCCAACCTATCCAACCCTCCGAACACTCCGTAAATTGAAGGCAGGCCAAAGAACTGCAACAACAACATCCACTACACATCCCTCCAATCTCCTGACCCCCCAACCCTACATTAACAGTCCAACCAATAACCCAACCAATCCAACCTAACCTACCCCCCACTCTCACACTAACAATCCCACCAACAACCCAACCTATCCAAACCTCCGAACCATCCGATCCTATCCATACCACTGGAAATCCTAAAACCACCCAAGTCCCGGAAACTCCCAAACCCATCCTTGCCCTGGTAACTCCCAATCCCATTATCCCACCATGTTAATCCTCCAAAGCCAGGATCAACAATTGGCAATGGAGGTGTCTAGTTAGATGGACGAAGAAATGGAGGGCATTGACCTCTCTTCTAGTTCATCTGACTTAGACGAGATGCTTTCCACGAATGAAGAGGAGGAATGTCTGCTTGCAGATGAGGGGGCACAAGCCCCCACCTGTTAAACAGTGTTGACTGGACGCGGGATCAGTACCAGACTAGCCCAGGTAAATTTGCACCACGCAAGGCAGCATCAGCTGTTATATCGCAAAAATTTACAGCTGATGACCTGGGTCTAGTTCTGATCCAAGAACCCTGGATTTACGGGGGCCAGATTAGAGGCCTAACATGTAAGAACTCTAAAGTAATTTGGGATACGAGAAGTGACTCGCCCCGAGTATGCATAAAAATAAGAAATAACATTAAATTTATATGTTTTTCAGAATTTATGACGAGGGACCTGGTGCCAATCCAAGCCCAATTTGACAACGAGGGCAACCTCAGCACTTTGGAAGTAGCAGCATACTTCGCCGTTGATGAGGAGAACATTCCACCTACTGAAGCAAGAAATCTTGCGGACTACTGCAGCAGCAAAGGACTACCGTTGTTGTTTGGATGCGACGCTAATGCCCACCATACAACATGGGGTAGTACCGATATTAATCAAAGGGGTGAGTAACTTTTAGACTTTATTATCGAGAAAAATCTAGATATTTATAACGTAGGGAATACACCTACCTTTATTACTAAAATAAGAAAAGAAGTCTTAGACTTAACCGTTGGACGCCCGAACGTAGGTAGCTTGATTAGGAACTGCAGAGTCTCCAATGAACCGTCTATGTCTGATCATAGAATTATAGAGTTTACCTTAGACAGCTTGCTCACAGAGAATACCTCTGGCAGGAACCCTAAGAAAACAAACTGGAACCTGTACAAAAGCGTTCTCAACACAAACCTTGAACGAATAGGTCCAGTTGAAACGACAAATAGTAACCTTGAGATAGAACACTTAGTAAATGAGTTTAGTGCGGCAATAATTGAGGCTTATGAAATCAGCTGCCCCATAAAGCAAATAAAAAGACAGAAAGATGCTCCGTGGTGGAACAAAAATCTGTCAAAACTAAGATCCAAGGTTAGAAAACTCTTCAACAAGGCAAAGAGCACTGGAGAGTGGAATAACTACTCTGAAGAGCTGACAAAGTATAACGGGGAAATCAGAAGAGCAAAAAGGAAAAGCTTTGCGATGTTCTGTGAGAAGGTTTCCTCTACCCCGGTGGCTGCTAGACTTCATAAAGCTCTAGCAAAAGAACCTATCATCACATCGTTAGCACTTCGATACCCGGATGGTAGCTACACAGAGAATGAGGAGCAAAGGGCTGGCCTACTGTTAAACACTTATTTTCCGGTCAGCTCATTAATAGTAGAGAACTGGATAGAGAGAACACCTCTCAGGACAAACCGGACAGACTGGCAGATAGCCTCCACTATTTGCACAGGCAATAGGATTGAATGGGCGATAAGTACCTTTCAACCCTTTAAATCACCGAGTGTAGATGGCATTTTTCCAGCCCTTTTACAAAAAGGAAGGGAGGAATTAATGCCCGATATTATAAAATTGCTTCGAAGTAGCATTGCACTTGAGCACATACCAAATCTATGGAGAAGAGCAAAGGTAATCTTTATCCCCAAAGTGGGGAAAAAAGATACAACCCATCCTATGTCATTCAGGCCAATTAGCCTAACATCTTTTTTACTGAAAACTTTGGAAAAGGTAATCGACAACTTCATAAGAGCAGAAGTCATAACAAGCATGCCTTTAAATCACCATCAGCATGCTTACAGAGCGGGTAGATCTACAGAAACCGCACTGTACGAGCTTACAAACACTGTACAGAAAGCATTAGATGACAAAGAGACTGCCATTTGCGCCTTCCTGGATATAGAAGGAGCTTTTGACAACACCTCACATGCAGCTGTTGACAGAGCCCTTAATAGAAAGGGGGTACCCATCACCATAACTAGATGGACTGGCAGAATGCTAAGTACAAGAATGGCGGAAGCCAATACAGGACAAAATGTTCAGAAAGTCATCACTACAAGAGGTTGTCCTCAGGGAGGGGTACTATCACCCTTACTGTGGAGTCTTGTAGTAGATGAACTGCTAGAAACTCTAACTTCTCAAGGTATAAAATGCATTGGCTTTGCTGATGACATTGTAATAACTGCCGTGGGGAAGTTTGAAGAAACTCTTTGTGATATAATACAGAGAGGACTAACAGTAACTAAGAAATGGTGTACTTCAGTGGGTTTGAACATAAACCCCACGAAGACAGCAATAATACCATTTACTAAGAAAAGACTTCTACCACGCACGAAACACAATATACGGTTGGCAGGGGAAGTAATCGACATCCAAAAAGAAGTCAAGTATTTAGGAATTACACTAGATAGTAAACTCCTTTGGAACAAACATGTTGAAATAACTGTCGGGAAAGCCACTAAAGCCCTGATGATTTGCAAAAGAGTTGCAGGAAAATCATGGGGATGCAAACCAAACATTCTCAGATGGATGTATACCATGATGGTAAGACCCATCATTACCTATGGGGCGGTTGCATGACACAAAAGAACCGAATTAATAACAATAAAGAAAAAATTAGAAAAGGTGCAAAGGCTTGCATGTATATGTATAACCGGAGCAATGAGAACATGCCCTACAGCAGCAATGGAAAACATCTTAAATCTAGCGCCACTACACGTGGCAATAGAAAGTGCTGCTAAGGGAGCCATCATCATGAGGTTTGCTAAGGAGGGTACTGGGACAGGGAAGATCATTGGTCATAGGGAGAGGAATATGATCCTCAAGTCCACAGAAATAAACCTTCTTGACATTCCCAGGGATAGCATGATCAGAAAATATAGCTTCGAAAAGCTTTTTCAAACGGAATTAAGTTGCAAAAGAGACTGGATAAGTGAAATGGAAAACTACAATCTCAAAGCAAACACCATCAAGTAGTATACTGATGGATCGAGAACTTCTGACGGGACTGGTGTAGGGATTTTTGGGCCTAGAACCAAAATGTCCATACCGATGGGGAAGTCCACCAGCATTTTCCAGGCAGAAGTGAATGCCATCGGTAAACGCGCAGAACGTAACATCGATAGAAAATATAAAAAACAAAACATTGCCATAATGTCAAACAGTCAAACTGCTCTAAAAGCTTTGAATTCATACACCATCACTTCAAAACTAGTATGGGAATGTGTGAATAAGCTTAATGACTTGGGCAAGGATAACAAAGTCACACTACATTGGGTACCAGGTCACGTAGGGGTCCAGGGGAATGAAGAGGCTGACTCCCTAGCAAAAATAAGAGCTAAAGGGACCAGAACCCTATTGTGGCATAGGGGAGAATGTGATTAGAAACGAAATCAAATTAGAAGAGGAGGCAACAAGATCAAAAATCTGGAACGAACTCCCCAAACTGAGACAGGCGAAGCTCTTACTCGGGAATTATAACCGAGAACGATTTCTATCCTGTATCAGCCTTAGTAGGAACAGTCTCAGGAGAATAACGGGTCTCCTCACTGGCCATTGTAAACTGCGAAGACATCTAAGCATCCTTGGCCTAGTGAGCAGTGCTTCTTGCAGATTCTGCAATGCTGATGAGGAAACGCCTGACCACATAATAGGTAGTTGCGATGCACTAATGCATCAAAGACAAAAACATCTGGGCAAGTACCATATAGACGAGAACCAAAAACATTCTCTAAAAATACCCCAAATTCTCAAATTCCTCAAAGGAACAAATTTGGAGGATGAACTGTAGATGAGAAACCTCATCCAGATCAAAAAAGGGGCACAATAGATAATAGATTAAGGTCGCAGTGCAAATATACCAGTTATCATTCATTCATTCATTCATGTATAGTATAGCCTTGCATGTGAAAAAATTACGTTTTGGTTAAATGTCACAGCTATATTTTTGACTTGGATCACGTAAGACTGCCTTATGGATTGAAGATATCTGAGACAAAGTAGAGGAATGCCTGTATAATATGTATGTACATATGTATATCATTTTCAAGTCTCTATAAGTTCGATAATCATGTTTCATTTCCGTTTTAAATAAAATTGTTTTAACTAATAGCTTATGGAAAGTAAATATTTAATATATTAAACCCAACCTGATTTTTCTTCAAAAAAGTACGTTAAGATGTAAAGTCTTTTATTTTAATATTCAATACTCTTATCTAATGTATAAATCAGTGATCAGAAATAATTGTCAACCTTTATTTTCAACTCGTTTTTCTCAGAGATTAACTACATTTTTTTAGAAAGAACTTGGTTAAGGTTTGAGATTTATTAAAAAAAAATTAGGTTGTCAACCGACACTTATTTTTTATTTTCAAAAATATCTCTCAATGGTTGAGTTTTTAAGAAAAAATTAATGAAAAAGGTCAACTATTAACCTTTTTCGCTGAAATTAAATCAAAAAAGGTTAATGCAAAAACAAATTCAATTTCCGAGAATGTGTTTGTTTTTGAAAATAAATAAATACATTATGTACATCCGCATGAATCATGGCTTACAAAACACTAACAAGGTTGAGATTTATTTCTTATCTCTGGCTTAAATCTTAAAACTATTTGGTTTATTGTATTAAAGATTTTTATAAACTTTTTAAATACCTACATACCTACAACAGAAGGGTTTTCTTTAAAAAAATTTGTCTGGTTTCCTTAGTTATATTATTAGTGGTAGAGTGATATTTTAGGCAAAATCTATTCGCGGTAGTTATTGCTAATAAAGTGGTGGGCATTGAAACTTGAATTTACAAATGGAAGCCCTATACTTGATTAGTTTTGGGAATGTAAAAAATAATGAAATGCAATGCAAAAAATACATGATGCCAAATTCTATACAAATAAAGTAAAATCAAAAATGTTTAAATACTTTACGTATAACTACTATATTTTACTTTTATTTAAGTACTGAAATAGTTGATATTTAAAAGCAAAAACGGCAGCTCTTAACTGCATGTTTATGTTTTATTTTGTTTGTATTCTTCAAAATAATATTTTTTTTTGAAACAAGAGAAAATTCTAAAATAAAAATAAAGTCATGAAAAGAAAATTAATTTCATTGTAAAAAAAGCTTATCATATTTCTATACTAACTCTATGTTTACAAATAACTACTAATCATATATTTACAACAGTCGATGTCGAGCACCCCACGCTTTTTTACAGTGAAATTTATTTTCTTTTCGTGACTTTATTTTTATTTTAGAATTTTTTAAAATTATTGAAACATATTGATGAGTTAGTATACTTCTTATAACCGTTGAATAAAATATAAATTAAAATTTATTTTCTGATTTTTAGTTCGATTTGCTATTAAAGCGTGTTTTTTTTTAGTTTTTTTAAAGTATACTTTTTGTTTTTTTATTCGATAAGGGGTATAATAGCTTCCAGGCGCGAAGAAAAAAATTCTTTTTTTTTAGGAAAAATTTAAAAAGAAAATTACAAAACTCTTGTATTGTAAAATGTTCTTATTTTAATTAAAATCTTAATTATATATCTACATACATTTTCATTTGCCTTGTTTTTAATTATTCTTAATTATTTTCAAACTTACGACAGTAACCTTAAGAGTCTGCTGTAGGGTAGTTTATTAATAAATATTAATTTAAAATGCTGTTTGTAAATAGATTGTGTAGACCAATGCACTGTTAACAATCAAAATTTAAACTTTTTTAATTTGCAGTTTAAAAAGGCATTCAAATGTTTGAAGCGTGATTAAAAGATAATTTAAACATTATTACTTACAATTTTTTAATTGTATTCTTCAATCAGGGGCCTATTTCATAAACATTTACCGTTTCTACAGGTGACAGGTGACAATTTGTTAATTTACAACTTGACAGTTATCAAAATCGTTTTCATAAACAATTTGACAATTTTGTAGAATTGTAGGAAAATACCCGACTATTGTCATCTTTTCATTTCATAAAGAAATTGTCATGACAGTGAATTGTCAGTATTTTTCAACAATTATCAGGAATTTTCTACATAATTGTACTGACAATTTTTTTACGAAATGGATTAATAATGATTTCGAATCGTTAATTGGCCTATAATTTACGGAAAAATTGGCATCGGGAAAGCAGCCGCGGAACATATTTTATCCAAAATTTGTGCATTTTTGGTGCATCCCACAAAGAGAAATTACTCTCTGATTGCTAACACCCAACTTCTTTGCGCATTACATTGGCTTGGAAGTGGAACTCAGTACCATGTATGTAGTTGCCGATGGACAAAAAATGCACCTTTTGTTCTATATTTATATCTTATGAAATACAGATTTCCCAGACAAGTGTGACAAATTTGTAATATTGTCACCTGTCAATTTTTATGAAATAGGGCCCAGCAGTTATGGACACAGTTATAAAGGGTCCGCCATCTAACGTTTTTTTTTCAACAAGTGCTTATTTCGTGAATGGTAACACTTAGCTCATTTCTGATTTGACAGATAATTAGTTTTATCCTTCCGCTGAACGAATATGGTTGTGTATACACTTGAAAAACGCTAGGAAATATTACGACATTACTTTGAAAATCATGGTAATATTGCAGAATGTGATTTTGCCAAAAAAATCATCTTTTCAGATGAAGCTCATTTTGATCTTGGCAAAATTGTTGCGTTTGGGGCACAGAAAACAAAACGAGTCACTGTTTGGTGCGGATTTTGGTCCAGTGGCATAATTGGACCATTTTTCTTCGAAAATGAGCAAGGAGTAGCCGTTACAGTCAACGGCGATCGTTATCGGGCCATGTTGAACGAATTTTTGTTCACAAAAAATGAAGTGGAGGATATTGGCAACATTTGGTTTAAACAGGACGGTCCGGCGGCGCTACGTGCCACACAGCCGAAGCTACACTCGATGTTTTGCGCCCTGTTTTTGAAGATCGCGTTATCAGCCGCAGAGCTGATGTCGTTTGGCCACCTCAGAGATGCGATTTGACACCGTTGGACTATTATTTGTGGGGTGCCGTAAAAGATAAGTGTTACGCCGACAAGCCAGAGACAATTGACGCTTTAAAGGACAATATTCGTGAAGCCATTGGTGAAATACAGCTGCACACAATCGATAACGTGCTTAAAAATTGGCAGCCATTTGAATGAAATTATTTTCCATTATTAACCGGAAGGATTGTACTTTCAATTAAAAAAAGAAAATTGAGAAAATATTCAGTAGTTTTTTTTATAGCATTTTCAAAAAAAAAGTAATTTGGCGGACCCTTTATTAATTTAACCAGTTTCTCCAAATCTGAAAGTTCTTCACAATTTATCAAACGTATTATCACGTCTTCCTCCAATCAAAATATATTTATAGGAAGGTGGCAATAATAAAATTTTTTTCTTATAAAGGCTTTAGCCAGATTTGTAACACTTAACATGTCATTTGTAGGTCCCACGTTAAGCTTTCATGCGCAAAGAACAAAACTCGTTATGTTAGAACAATCTGAAAAAAGTTTTCAACACTAAATCTGAAAAAATTTTCAACACAATTTTTCAACGCACCTGGAAGTTTGCGTGTGACCCTAAAAGACATTGTAATATGATAAAAGTTAGGTCGGTCTAATTAAGTTTAAGTGATCTTGATATATATTTTTTTTTTGCGATGAAATACAGTGTTGCAAATTCTAAACAGATCTTTGTGAAACAACGTATTTTTTTTCTTAGCGCATGTATGCTAATCAAATCTTCAAAAAAATGGTTAATGCTATTTTAATGTCTTTATTACAAAACAATTTGTTTGCTATAAATAATAGTTTTGTAAATATTTGTTCACATTTTTCTAAAAGAATAAAAAATTAGTTTGAGGTGGGTGCCATACACAAAATTTAACGTTCTTATTAGATGGATAGCCCAACCCAAAAGTAAATAATTTAATGAAAAAAAATGAAATTAATTTTTTCTGACAATTTTTTTTGACGACGAACATTTTTTGGAAAACTTTTTTTTCACAATTTACTTTTTGAAAAATTTGTTCAGAATTTGTATTGGCATATTTTTTTGGCGTTTGTTTTAACAATTTAGTTCTTGAGGACGAAATCTTTTATCACATTTTTTTACCAACTTTTTTTCGCGGTTCAAAAAAAAAACAGTTTTTCCTGATTTTTTTTTTGACAAGTTTATTTTGAGAACAAAATTTTTTGTAAGCGAGGAAATTGAAAAAAATTGCGTTTTAAAAATATTCAATAGATATCCGAAAATTTTATATGGCGAAGAAATCGCAAAAAAAAAAAAGAAAACAAACATTCAATAATCAAATATAAGTAGGTACCAACATCTAAAATCAAAATAAAATCTTCTTGATTTAAATGAAACTACTCATGAACCCCTTCCTAACACAAGTATAGATGAGAACAAAACAGCATATTATCCTTTATCAGTATTCGTCGTGTACGACAGAAGGAGTCAGAATATTTTCTTTCAGAGGACATGAACGAAAAATTTATTTAAATTAGGACGATGATTACGCGTTGGCATTTTTTTTTTTTTCAAATAAGGGTGAAAGAGCTCTGGTTATTTGAAGGTTGACATTCTGGTATTGGTATATAGATATGTATTGTATGTATAATGTACATTCATGTATAAAGTTAGAATATCGCGATTTCAAAGGAGTAAAGGATGCTCGCTGTGTAAAAAGAAGTCTACGAAATATATAGGTGTGGGGTTTGGCGGGTAAGTGTAAGGCTTTGACGAGCTTCAAGGGTTGAAAATCTTATTTTTTCCTCCCAGTTTTGTTTTTTCTTTTGGATTTTTGTTTAATGTCTTATACCTACTACTGCTTAAAGCCTTCTCTTGGCTTTTGTCACGAAAAAATGTTCAAGTATTTGTCTAGATTAGACTTTGAATTTAATGTTTCCTTTTGACTCCTAAGGATTTTTAATAAGGGGAAGAATTTTTAGGGAGTGGGAATTATTAATAGGGGTTGTTTTACATTTAAAAAAGTATTGATTTTTTTAAGCTTTTTCTTTGCACCGTTAACATAGGCATCATACATTTTTTTTTTTATACTGGTGATGGCGTAAGGATAAGGAAAAATATATTTGAACGAACCAACATAGTTATAAAAACTATTTCAACACTTCAAAAATATTTGCGCATTTTTAAAATAATGCTACGATGAAAATAGGGTATACAGTACTTTGAGTCATAATTTTACTTATGACAGAATCGTCAAAGGCCTATTTTACCTTGTTAGCATCATTCTAACTCATCTAACATCACTTTGACTTTTATAAATGTCAATTAATGGCACGTTCATTATAATGAGACTTTACTTTTCGGTCTGATTTCATAAGTTAATCAAGTTAGATAATGTTTAGGTACAATGAAAAAAAAAATAGTTCGCAAATTCCTAAGTAGTTTTATACTAATGCTTTAAAAAACTTGTTTAAAATTATCTGCCATTTTTTTTTTTTTGCTTTTTTAAGAACATACATATGTATGTACATACAAACAATTAATACATTCTTTACAAATTAAAAGCTTATCTTGATGTTGTTTTAATACGCCATAAAATATCAAAATATCAATAGCAATACAAACCCTATTTTTTTTTTCTTGCAAAAAAAAAAAAACGTTCGAGATGTTTCTCTCAAATGCTTCTAATTTTTAAGTTATAATTAAGCTAATTATGAACAAAACAGTGTAGACTGAGTAGGTACAGGATAAGAAGGGAACTGTATTGATTATGTTAAATATTTTTTTAAAGTAAAAATGTAGGTAAAACAGAAAAAAATTACTGCAAGTCTTACGATATTAGATATCCTACAGCTATTCTTTAGGGCATTTTTTTCGTTAAAATTATTTCAAACTTAGAATTCAGTTTTAGTTGTCCTGTGTATCTACCTAAGCGTATTTCCAATTTCTTAAGTCGTTTCTTAACTGAATACATATTTACAGTGGACAAAAAATTAGAAATGATTTATACCTACTGTCTTAACTGTCTTGCTTTCTCTTTCAATACTTTTAATTTTTTTTTTGATTTAGAATTTGGGTTGTTGTTGTGTTTGCTTGATCAGTTTTTTTTTTTTTAATTTACAAAATGATAAAAAAAAAACCAAAATCTGACAAAATAACCAAAACTTGTCGGTCACATACCTATAAAAACACCAAACACTCTTTTATATTTTTTATTATTTTTAATTTAATATTTTATTGATTTTTTTTTTAATTTTGTAGAATAACCACAATTATCATTTACACACCATTATCTTTTTATCTTTTGGACATAGCATTAATTGGGAGAATAAATTAGCGATGTTTCTAATTTTTTTGTTACTCATTCTTAGTTACCACAGCTTTTCTATTAGGTTTAGTTCCGGCCAGTCCAAAAGTGTGATGTAGCTGTATGCGAACCTTTTTTAGTGTAACTAGGATCGTTGTCTTGGATTTATTAAAAAATAACCATCAATAATGTTGTTATGATATATAGGTACAAATTTAGGTTTGTATTTAGAATTTTAAAGTTGATATGTTATGAAGTTTGATTTTAAATTCATACTTAACTAAAATACTCGCACACTTAGATAATAGGTCTAATATTGTAAAAAACTGCTAGTTATAGAATCATAAAAGCCTAATATTAGTTAGCTTAACCAGCTAGGTATAACTTAAATAACTCATAAAAAGTCTTACATAGCTTAAGGTTTAATTGCAAGTAAATAATTTTAATACACCTATTCAAAACGCTAGCGATGCAGCTTTGTAAATAATGGTCGTATTGGAGAAAAAATAAAATAAAATTTTAAGCCTAAGAGCTCACTTTTAAAATATGGCAAGGAACCAATTTTACGGAGATTGCACTTGGCCCAATGAAATGAAATAACGGAATAGTTTAAAAAAAAAACATAATTTTTTTCAAATGCGGCCTTGGCTTAGAAAAATGTCTCAAAAAAGACATTTAAGTGACTTTCTTATCTTCACTCAGATACCTAACGTATTTTATAAAAGTGGGTGTTTTTTTCTTTTTTTTCGAATTATAGGACCGTGTGTATATCTTATTGAAAATGTAAATTTATTCCATGTTATGGAGCGTAGTTCATCTTCATTCAAATAAGCATTGCTTTATTGACATCGGTTGAATTCTGCCAAGTGCGGGTTTCCTTTAAATCAATTAAAATTTTCAATAATGATTTTTAAGCTATAGTGAAAGGGCTAACGATATAAATATCTACAACATTTTGTATAGATATAAAAAAAACTCTTGGTAAAAAAAAACTTAGTCTAACTATCAGACACCTTATTTGTTGAATTTAATTTCAAATTTAGGTACTTCTAGAGAATCTAAGCATATTTTTAATTTTAACTACAAACAGAAAACTGGGTTCTTCAAAATTTGGGAAATTTTGTTTTTTGTCATCGTGTTTTATCGAGTAAACCGTTCAACCAAAAAATGAGTTTGAGGTCTGCATTGTGTAGATTTAATTTACTTAATGGTCCTATCCAAATGTAAGATTTTATAACTTTTTGGCAAGATGGTAAAAAAAGATGGAAATTTTGAAGTCATAAAGAAGTAGTAAATTCGGATTCACTTACCCACTTTCATTCATATAAATCGATTGAGAAAAAAACTGTACGGTTTCCTCGCCTAGACACCATTTAATTGGACTATTTATTTGTTATTTATTTTGAGTTAAAGAATGTATTTTTAGAAAACCATTTATGAAAACAATTGAATTTGAAAGGGAATTTAAGGAATATATTTTTGGCATTAAGAAAAAGTATTCCTTGATTTCCTAATGGTTGCCATTGATTTTTATTATAATTTTTTGTTTATGTTTAGTCGATATTTCTTAAAAATTAACTCCTACCATTTGAATTGAATTTGACTCGAATTAAGCAATGATTTAGTGCATCTTATCGGATTCAATTCGGACTCGAAACTTCAAGGATTTTTTTCATTGCAATATGAACAAGAACATAGATTTTTTTCCTGGCTATAATGTCAGTCGAATTTTACTTACTAATGTAAATTGAAGAATGCAAATTAAAAAGAACATTTCTAAAAACCCGTTAGGTTTATGCCTTGCATTCTGTACACATACAAATTCTATGTGAAACAAATTTTGAGTTCTTTGAACAAAGTTAATAAACAAAATCCCATACAGTTTGCTTAACATACATGTTAGTATGCATAACAACTAAAAACCCAAAAATAATAAAAATCTCAAGTCCATTCACCTTCAGTAGATAACAAAAAAAATTAAAAGTATCATCTAAAAGAAATGCAATTTATATATTCATATTTCGTTTTATTCTTAACTTTTTGGCAGATAACCATCATCATTAGTTTTTCTCAATTATTTGATATTAAATAATTAATTTTTTGATACATTCATGTTAATAATTCCTTAGAAATTGTTCATAAATCTTGTTTATTGTTTATATAACTAATTATTAACATTTTATATGTTATAACATCAACAATTTTAATTAAATATTTTTATGTGCAATATATAGACTGCCATTTATTTATAAGTGCTCTCTAGTAAATATTTAAATTTTCCTAAGTATTTTTTCAAGATTTTAATTTGTATGCATTAATAATAATTTTTACAATTTTACACAAATATCTCATTATTGCACATTTATTTTTACACTTATTAAAATATATCTACTCAGTTACTTTTTTATATTTACACCATGAAAAAAATCCGTTTTTAGAGAGAAGGGCAATTTTTCATTACATATTTCTCTAATATTAAATTCATCAACCAAATGCTTTTTTCTTATTTTAACATAAAACAAATC
Source organism: Syrphus vitripennis (assembly GCA_958431115.1). NCBI lineage: Eukaryota > Metazoa > Arthropoda > Insecta > Diptera > Syrphidae > Syrphus > Syrphus vitripennis. The sequence continues at coordinate 62,053,813 of OY288109.1, read as the reverse complement.
AAATAAATATATTGTTTTTTTTTTAGAATAGTTTAGATACAATTATGTATTATTATTTATTTATTTTTATTTAGAAAGATTTATTATTTTTTCAAATTTTATATTTTCTCTCACTATTTTCTGAGGAACTTGTATACCATACTTTGAATGATTGCAAACGAAATGAGCTATCGTTACAAACCGTAAAAAAGGACTAAACCAAAAACTCAAATATATATCTATGAAACTTTTTCAAACTAAAATATTTATATATATATTTATTATTAAATATAACTTACATATGTATATATTTTAAATTTATATAAGTTTTTTTTGTGTGTATAAATATGACTTCATTTAAATTTCTAAATATAGATAGTTCTTATGAAGTGAAATATTTTTCGTTGGAGGTAATTTGTGGTTTTCCTGGATTTGTCGTTTTAAGAAAGAAAAGGAGTAAAATTTGATGCTTGTGCCATAATACATAAAAATATGATAAGAAATAAAAACAAAATAAAATTATTTTTGGTAAATATTCTTTTTATTTATAAGGTTTTGCATGAAACTTTAAATTCACATCTTTATAAAGAAATAACTAAAAACAAAACAATTTTTTTTTTGAAATGAACAATGCAAATGTAAATAAGCACTAAACAACTTTTTAATTGAGAAATTAAAATTTAATAACTTATAGTTAATTTTGATTGTTTTTTTGGACTTTCTTTTAGAAAATTTTGTTACTTAAAAAATAGTTGATAAAGTTAATTAAACTTAAAAAAAATTATTATTATGTTCAATTGTTGAGTTTGGAAATAAATGTTTTTCCTAGAAATTTACAATTTTAAGTTTTTATGTATGTACAATTGTCTTCCGATTTGTCTTATATTATAATTTAAAAAAAAACATGCATTAAAATAAAAATTACCAAAAAAAAACAGCAATAAAAACAAAATGGCATAAGTGTTTCTTTCATTTTTAGGGTACTCTTGTACTTCTTGTTGTTTTAACATCATTGTCGTCACTTACAAAATATTTTGTACATATTAATTCATTAATAGTTTGTTTTTATATATAAAAAAAATTATGTGATTTTAAGGGTTGTACTAATATTAATTCCTGTTTTTCGAAACATTTTCTTTTAGATTTTGGTATTTGGGTTAATTTTGAACTTATCTATTTACAATTATTAACGAGCATTTTGCATCATATTAACTTATTCGATTCGAACATTATGCTTGAGTTCGTTCATTTGTTCTTCCAACATTTTTTGTTGCTGACGCATGTAAAGTGTTGCTGCATCATCCAAATCATCGAGGTCCTCATCGTGATGGAAGGACATTGGTGATGCGGATTCTCGTTGGGATCGAGGTGAACGCATACTGAGATCTTCCGGTTCTGTTTGTACGGGAACATCTGTGGGAATGTGTACAATTTGAGGTGGAAGGCGGAAAACTCGGCGGATGTCATGAGGCTTTCGGCAACGTTTGTCACTTTCCACACTGCCATTTGCTGACATAGCTCCGTCTTCCGAAAGATCCAACGGCGTCTCATATGCGGCTTGCGCTGATACTGCTGCAGACATTGACTCATCTGAGCCTCCAAACGAGCTGACAGCTGATTTTTGATCACAAAGGATGTAGTCGGCAGACATGGCTGGACTGATGGCTGGTGTCGGAGGAGACTGAATGCCACACTTATGATGCATAAGATGGTGTCGCCGTCGGAATTTCATGTGGCAGCGGTCGCATTCGAAAGGCTTTTCTCCATTATGTATGAGCATATGGGACTTGAGCTGATTGGAATCGCTAAAGCGACCATCACAAATGTCACAGTTATACGGTCGCTCTCCTGTGTGCACCCTCAGATGGCGCCTCAAATTAGCAACCTGCACAAATTGCCTGTCGCAGTGGCTGCAATGGTAGGGCTTTTCTCCAGTATGTAAACGCATGTGGGTCTTGAGGTGATGATCCCTGGTGAAGCGTTTATGGCACTCGGGGCACTCGAACGGCTTCTCTCCGGTGTGAGTACGTTCATGGTTTTGAAGAACATGCTTGTAGCCGAATGACCGACTGCAGATCTTACAGGTGAAGCTCTTATCACGGGAAGGATCTTTGCACGCAACTGGCCCATCATTAGTTGAATTTGGTGATGACCCACTAGACGGCGGTGAAATGGGACCATTCGGAGTGTGATACATGTCTCCACTGATACCAATATCCATTGACCCGGGAGGCGATTGGAATTCTTTTTTCACGGAAATCTTCCTCGACTTCTTATGTGAAACTTCTGTATTGCTCCCAGAGCTTGTCGGTGACTGCATAAGATGTGCAACAGAATTTGATGATTTTTGCATCATTGGTGGCGAAATCGGACTGGATGGTGGCGAATGTGGTCCTAATGGAAGATTGGCTGAAGATGCCGGTGGCCATGCTCCAAATAAAGCCGGATGATGTGGAAATAGTGTGGAAGCTAGTGTTGACATTGGCAATTGTGCAGCCATGAATGCTGCGGCCGCTGACCGATTTGCAGCCAATAACTGTGGTGACAGCATTCCGAATGCTGATGCTGCTGCAACATGCATAGCTTGACCACTCTGATGATGATACATGGCAGATGTATTGTTTCCAGACATTGGCGGCGACATAGATAGACTGTCGACTTCTTCACGTTTAATTCCTGCTAGGGCGGCGGCTAATCCTGCAATGATAAAGAAATCGGTCGGTTAGTTGGTTTATATATTTTTTTGAGACACAGCAGGGCAATAATAGAAATTCTGGCTGACCTGCTGTGAAAATTGTAACAAGGACTTTTTTTGTAACTCGCTTTGTGTGTCCCTTTTGTCTTGACTGTCACTGGCCTGAGGGTGATTTAGTTAGGTAATATGTAGATAGGTAGGTATAACAAAAAAAGAAAATCTATGTTTCGAAGAGAAAGTTATTTTCGCATTATAGCTAGAGCTAGAGGCAGTTTTTAGTTTGGGCTCCTGTTTCTTTTTTCTAAGATTATTGTTTTTGTTCTTTCTTCTTTGGAGAATATTTTTTTTGTGACTGTATTTGACACGTGCGTTTATTGAAAATATATATCGCCAACATACTCTTCTATACGACCACCGCACATGTACATATATTTGACTCGAAAAGGACCTTAACCTTTTGAAGCCGACAAAAAAGGCGGAAAAGGAATAAATCCACATTGCAAGACTCTCTCTATTACCCTTTTCAAGGATATCCTCGAAAATTTGATAAGTGTATGATCATAATCATATGTGAAAAAAAGAAAACAAAATGGGATGAAGAGTTCATTCACATAGCTGCTACAAGCTACAGTGCTACACTTGTACGAATGAATTTTAAGAGAACATTCCACACTTGCATATGTGTTATGCCTTGGTTAAGTGCATATGAGAAGTTCTCTTAAATTTGAATCCAACAACGGCAACGTGGTGAAATGGAGGCGTTAAGCACAAAAAAACACTTTCACGTTTCATGTTTCATCCCTACATAAATAATACTAAACGAAGTAGACTTGAAAACCGGCAGCTATGCCACCAAAAGAGTATATATCTGCCATTGAGACGTCGTAATTGCTTTGTCGCTAGACATGTGGATATGTGTTGTTGATCTGAATAAAAGTGGGCATGGGGTTAGAAGAGGTTTTCCTTTCACTTGTCAAAGAAAAAAATAAGAGTAGGTACATACGTATTCACAAAACAAAATGGGGGTAACAATAAGGGTTGATAAAACTAAAGCTGAGCAATGGGATTAAAAGGAGTAGGTTGGGTTACATGCTGTGAAGAAAAGGGTTGAGATTTATTTTAAAACAGTTGGTACATCTATAGATACCTAATGTAAATAAGACTGTTTATATTTCGCTTGTTGTCTAAGTAAAAGCTAACGTTACTATTTTCACAGATTGAGAAATCAACTGGATTAGTGAAAATTGACTAAAAAAGATTTAATAGATAGGTAATCTTTGAAATAAATTTAATAAGGGAAGTATTTTTATTTTGTTTTCATTATTTAAAAATTCTGTAAAATAATTGAAAGACTAAGTTTCCAAGAAAGTTTACGGTCGAATCAAATTTTAAAAGAAACGGATTGCTTCAACTTGGCGAAAAACAATTTTGTACCCAATTAAAAACACAAAATTATATTGGAAAACATAAAAGTTTACTGTCGTAAAAAAAAACATTTTTATTTAAGAATCGTTTTATGATCAAACAACATAACTTTAAATACCTATTTCGAAAATATCTGAAATTGTTGACACTGCTTTTAAAATATTATTAAAGACCTGAATAAGCACAATATCAAAGCAGCTAAGACCTGATAAGAATGTTTTTAAAACTTTTAATTTGATTACATACCTCTTGTTTGCGCGTCCTGTAATAGTGATAAAGCCATATTCGATGTGATGTTTCCTGTTTGTTCTTCTTATTTTAAATTAATAAAGGTTTCCCGTTTGTTTTGATAAAATTCACAACACAAATAGCAAAGTAGTAATAGAGTTAAAAATGTTTAATCCAAGTGACAACTCTTTTCTAGCATCGCTTGTTTCTTTTTTTTGTTTATGTAATAAAATATATAGTTTTATTTTTTTTTTTGTACTTAAATTGAGGTAGATTATTTTTTTTGCACTTAAATTTAACACTTGCGGGGAACAATTTCTTAATTTCGCGTTAAATATTCTTTTTGTTTTGTTAGTTTATTTTGGAAGGTAGGTATATATGAGGTAGTTGATAAAGTTGAGGTATTTTCGTTGCACAGTTTTTAAATGTCAAAAAAACAAATGATATCTAATAATATAATTTTAATTAAAAAAATATCCACTTGAGAATGTGTTCTTATGATTTTTGTAAGACACGTTCGTGTTTCTTGAGGTTTCTAAGTCGAGTGAATTTTCGAGTATTCTTAACACGTTGTTAAATATAGTTTTGAACTGGTAGTTATCCTTGCATATTCTTCTTTTTAACAAAACAAAAAGTATATAGATGGGTATATTCTGATAAAACTTAATATTTTCCGTTCTTTTCTTTAAATTAAGACTATTTTCAACCCGTGTACGTATCTCTCTACTGTTATCTATGGTTCACAACTTGGTGAGAGCCAAATCACGACTGAAATAATTTCGAACGATGGTTCTTAAGAAATATCAAACCGAAGTACCGTTTGCAACCCCTAGAATTCATCGAGTACGAGTTATAGATACACCAATACAAGGGTGAATTACTTTTTATTCGGGTGTATCTACAATGTTTTCTAATGCCTATCAATGAGAGGCGCGCATATACATACCTGGGTCGGCTGAGTTAGAGGGTTTTTTGTTAGACATTTTGTGTATAATTGCTGTGTATGTGTGGATTGGTTGTTTTCTTGTTTTTCGTTTAGAAGAAAACGTGGAGTTGTGAGAAGAAGAGAGATAGAATAAAAAAGTCTTAGAATACAAAAAAAAATACAAAAAAAATTGTCGGGTGATAATATTATTTATATAAGCCTTTGTGTGTTAGTTTCTTCAGTTCCTGTTTCTCTCATTTACACTTTTAACTCTCTTTAGAAGACTCTTTCTTTTCTTTCTTTTCTTTTTTGTACTGGGTTAGAAATTTGAATGTCTACTTTTCTTTTTCATTTTTTTAACGTATTTACCTACCTCTATGTTGTGCGGGATTCTTAAAGCAATCGAAGAGCTCCAATATATTTTCGTTTCAACATTTTTTTTTTCTATTTTTGGGGACTATATTTTCTCAATTTATCATTTACCCCTCTTTTTGGAATTCTTAGTTGTATAGGTATGTTACGTATATTTTTCTGAAAACTAAAGAGAAACGAAACGATTCATTCTTTTTGTATTACCATTCACTTTCCCTCTTTTTACATGTAGGTTGGAATATGTACATATTTACCTAGTATTTAAAATGTTGGTTTTATTTTTATTTGCCTTTCTTATATTGAGTGAATGTAAGGTAGATAGGTATTCTTCTTTTTTGGATGGAGTTTTTAAGTTGTAGGGGACCCTATTGTTTAAGCACCTAGAAATAGCGTAGGGGTGTTAACATGCTTGGTTCAGTGTTGCGTATGGAAATACATTTTTTACACCTTTGTGATAGATAGATAAGAAATATATGAAACTAGAGGTAGGTAGGTATAATTACACCGGCTATACTATTCAACAAGGACATTTTAGTAAGTTTTTTTTTTGTTAACCTTGCAATAGGTATTAGTTCATTCACTATTTTATGACTGATGCGGAGTGGACTATGTGAAAAAATACCCGGTATAGATAGGTACCTACCGGACTATTGGATGTTTTCAATCTAGCCAATCTAATTCAATTGAAAGTGGTAGGTACCTACCTAGCTTTCATGGATTAATTCTTATAGGTATAGGTATAGATACTGTCTTAAGTCTTAAGCGTTTAGAAATAGGTATATATTTTATTATGTCGGCTTTATAGTTAATCTCGGTTGGAAAGAGCTAAGTTTGCAACATTTAGGTATCTATGTAAATATATTTTGTACCTACCTAAGTATTTATGTGTGTTCCAAACTAACGATAATACAGTGGTTATCATCAGATGACTTTAGGTAGGTGCCTAAATCTAAGTAGATAATTGCATTTTAAACTAAGCAAAGACCAATTCTCTCTGTTCTGAAAAAGAAAGAAATACTGACACAATAATTTTTAATGGCAAACCTTCACAAAATTTAGCAACTCTTATCAAGCTTTTAGTCGTTTTGAAAAGAGGTAGGTACCTACCTACCTCCCTATGTAGATACCTACATAGTAACATACTTATCCTGCGTGCGTGTAATAGAAGAAATGGTCTGATCGCAACGGTTTAAGCCCATTCATCTTGATAAGAGATAGGTACTCTTGGAAAAACTGTTTTATTTCTCATATTATTAGTTTCTCTAAATGCAGAACTATAAATTTGCTATTCCCCTAAAAATGAATGTGCTATCAACTTGTTAAATTTATTAAATTAAATGGAAAAGTTAAAAAATTGACTTTATAGTAGGAGCTTAAGAGAATTCGGTGTTATCAAGTTTTTGTAGAAAAAGAAACATTTTGGAAGTTGTTAGGATTTATCTTCACATTAAAAATCATAATTTTCATTTTAAATATAATACCTATGTCTTTTTCGTTAATTAATAATTGTTATATGAAACCAAAAATGGTACTTTAAAATTTATTTATTGTATTTTAAGCAACTATTGAAATATTTGAAAACCTTTTACATCATAGGTACTTGAATTTGAGAAAACTAATGTTACTTTAAACTTCCTTTGATCGAACAATTTTTTAATGTTAGGATGTTGTCTGAACAAATTCATTTAATTATCTCCAGTAAATTGAAAGTTCTAATCATTAATAAATGTGTAGTCCCGACTCAAGACTGAAAATTTTAATATGTATAGGTATTTTTAGTTAAAAAAAATTTAGGTTGGTATACCTAGTTTTATTTTATTTGCTTATTTAATAAAACTTAAATTCAATCATTTATATCGTCATATAAATATTGAACTAGGTACCTCCTAGATACACAACACCTGCATTTATGATTATATTAAGCAATCAATAAATTCACCTATTATCGTTTTGAAAGCCAAAAATAATATCATATTTTTATAGAGACATATTAGATTATTACAGTTTTTAAGGGTTTTCTTATTATTTTATAAGAATAAAATGTATTTTATTATTTTGTATTGTAGGTATATGTTATATTAATAAGTTGAGATTTTCTAGCCTTCAAAATAAATTATGTATAATCATGATTACCTACAAAAAATAAAGCATATACCTACACAGGTAGCTACCCAATTAAAAAAAAAGAAGTTTAAAAAATATGTAGGTACATAAATTGTTAGGTACCTATGCTCATTGTGATAGCTGATGATGGTTCAAAATTCAAATAAATTAAAAAGCTGTATAGGCCACTTTGACCTTTTCCACATTCATTGCTTGAGGTTTTAAAAAAGTTAAAAACCTAATAGACAATTTATTGAACACTCATATTATTTATCTTTTAAGTGTTTTACTTGAAAATACACATAAATAACTCGCCAATCATTAGGCTAAGACTGTTACCCTATTATATCACCGGATTTTTTTCTTTATTGTTTTAAACATAAAGGAATATACATATAACAATTTATATACCTACATGCATATGTATGGTTGTATGTGTCATGTCATGAAAATGAAACACAAATAGCAGTGAACGTAATATTATTGTTTCAAAATTTCGAACAAAGCAAAAAAAAACTCAAACATAAGCAAAACACCTACTTTCTAAACTCAGACCCTTTTTTCATTGCTATCTCTCCTCTGGAAACTTTAAAAAGATTTATTGTGTTTCTAGCGAATTAAGCATTGTTATGTAGGTACATTTTGCAAAAGGCGATGCAGCCTGAATTTGCATAAATAGTATTCTAATGGCGTTCTTGGGTGTGACTATATGACACAATTCTTGTTTACAGGTAGTTAGGTATTGTCATATTCAAATCTATAAATTGTAGATTTTTTATGGGTTCTTAGACAAATAAAAAATAAAATAACAAAAAAAGTCAACTTAAATGACTTTTTTCTTCAAAAAAAAAAATAGGTATTTATGATTGTTTTTTTTTCAAACATCCTGAAACATATTACCTACGGTACTTACCTGGATTGGTATGTTAACAACGATGCTTTTAAACTAAATAAAAACAAAGTTATTTTAAAATAAGAACATTATAAACTGGATATCCCTTAATAATTATTATCATTAGTAGGTACCTACATTTATGATTCAGTATTTTAATAAATTTGATTTAATTTGAAAAAAAATTCTTAAATTAATAATCTGCTTTTAGGAATATGCCACTACCTATACCTTTTTATTGCGGTTTATACGCTTCTTACTTAGCCTTATTAAGAGAAAATACCTATGCTAAAATGTGAGAGAGATTTTACTGGCCTATTTAATAATGAGTAAGTAAACTCCTTGGAACTATCTTATGTTATTAGCGGTTTAATTTTTCCCAAGTTTCCAATTTTGTACTTATCATTCATTATTTACAAAATTGTGATTTTTACGATAAGCTAATAAGTCCACTTATAGATAAAATATGAATTTTGTTATGAGCCATACAATAAATCAAATTCCTCATATTGAGGAATATAATAGGGGCATTCATAAAACTGTGTAAACTCATGATGAACATTGTAAAATGTAAAGTGGTATATACTTTTATTATCAGCTCAAGCCGGTTGCATGAAATCCCCTAATGTTGAGGTTGAATCCAAAAGCCACGGCTGATAAGTGAGATTTATACATATGTGAGTAGGTAGTTATATGCGTGCAAGTATACAAATTTTTCAACCCGTTGCCACATAATTCTGATTAGATTAATTTAATAGCCAAAAATGTTTAAATTTAAGAAAACAAAATTTCTTATCATTTTCCGCTCTACTAATAATATATCTATAGTTCAAGAATCTTCGAGCAACGTATACTGACCTATCCCAAAAACTACAGGAAGAGTGTGTCAATGTTGCCAATGTTTATTTTCCATCAGGCAAATAGTATTAAAATTGACTCAATGAAAGGATATTAGATATTTAAAAAGGGATTTTATTATATACTTCCTCTTTTCTTTTAAATTCAGTTTTTAAGAGACAACATTTTCCCCATTAATTTTTTTAGATACGCATAGGGGTGAGTTGATGATGGACTAGCTTACATATATGTAGGTACTAAAGAAACCTGTGTGTGAAAAGTGAGAGTGTGTACACAAGTATGTGCTTTTTATTCTTCATTCTTCCAAGTAAAGGAAACAAGCGGTGTATCTATACAAGCAACACACAAAAAGGATATAAATTTAAAGATTCTGTCGATGCCTCTGGTTGTGATTCTCTTTTGAAGGACTCTTGAATGCGTACGCAATCCAGACCATTCGGGGTTGCTTTCCTTTTTCTATGCCTTACTTACTGCCTAATAGGAAAATATAGAGAGAACTCAAACAAAAAGGATATCAACACATGGGTGCTTCAAAATTTGATGGATACATAAAGGTAAAAACAAACATTATATTTATATATACCTAACACAACACCAGCAATGCCGTAAATTTATTTATGTGGTTAGTGATAAATGACTCTTTGCCCGAGAGCTCAATGTATAAGAAAGGAAGAATTTAGAAAAGTTATTTGAATAAAAAATGTTATACCTAAGAAGAGAGACCATCAGTTACGAAATACGCATTTATACTGAAAGGTCTATGTAGTTTATTTTTCAAAATTTTTAAAAATTGCAATAGTTTTTGTATGTTTAATTTTAAATGAAATTAAGCTCAATTTTAGTTAAATAAACCTTTTATCACAAAAAATTAAATTCCAGATTTTTTTTAAAAGGAACACGGATCACTCGATACGTGGCAATATTTTACTGAATTACCTGAGCAAGACGGATGGTTATTTTTATAATATTTGACAAAACCAAATTGATTTCCATAACTATTATTTTCAAATAACTGTCAATGGGAGAGTTTGGTTAAGAAAAATAAAAGAAAATGTTTTTAAAACTAAGAATTTATATAATTTAAAAATTATAACAGATAAAAACTTATGCATTTGCTTAGATTAATTTCATACAGATTTCTCTTGAAATAAAAGCCTTTAACGAATTTTAATCATTTATTAAAACAAAATAACTAAGTATCCGTGTTTTTTTTTTTACTATCGATTTTTTTTTTAATTCACACGATGTTATGTCAAAATGACATTTAGATAGTAAAACGTCTTTATCACGGTTTATTCCTCGTATGAACCAATTTTTGCTTAGATACTTCGCCTCTATTTCTCGTGCATTTTTTTTTACAAATAAGCTTTTCAGGAATAGAGTTGTTATAAACTCGGAGTAACTTTACTCCGTCGCTAAAACGAGTTTATTAATGTTTCAATTATATTTCAAAAAAATAATCTTGTACCTATTTAACATAGAGCAACTTGCTACATGTAGATTCTTGTGGAATTATTAACAAGCCTTAACGAAATAAGTCTGTTAAGGCTTGAAGGGGGTTTTAAGTATCTCGGATGGGGGAAACTTGGAAAAACATTTTTTTAAATCAATTTTATCAATTTAGTCAAATGTTTTTTTAGATTTGATAAAGTATGTAGTTCATTCATCTCTTCAAGGGTAATCAGACCTTAACACATAAATTCAGCTTAAAAGTAAAACATTATGGGCTTACATGTTGGCTGCATAAAAAGGTTTAATCAACGATTGAACACATTTTCACAATCGAAGTCAGCACTTCAAACTGACCCTAAAATAATAATACATTTTTGGAACAGAGTAATATTGTTTTTTCATTTAACCTTTTTAAGATTATTTTCGGAAAGATTTCAGGAATTAGAGTCTTGATAATTTATTTGCAATCGTTAATTAATATTTTATTTTCGGCTGAATTGATAACGGAAGCGTCTAGACAACAGTACGTACTTATTATCAAAAGTTGTTTTTTTTTTCTCTAAAATTCGCAAGGTTTGAGATCATATAAAAAGCTTGTTTTCTAATAAGTTAACAAAAATAAAGCTGATAAATTTATTGAGTTAGTTTATAGGTGATAGGTCAAAATTTAGGTATACTTACATATGTACATGATTACCCGTCATAGTCAAGTTATTCATAATGATCAAATATCGTTGAAAAAATATGCTCGTGCTCGCAAACGCTCTGGCCGATCGTATCTACTCGTATATTATGAACCTTGTGTGAAAACAAGTCAGGAACACAAAATCTTTTTGTGGCAGTCATAATAATTCCATTTTGAATCAGCTATTCACATAGAATTACTTTTATTTTTCAATGAACTACCCTACCATTAAACATTGAAATATTATTAGAGAAAGATGTGGTCGAACTGAATTCTTAAGAAAGACATTATTACTTTTGAGAAAATAGCAATAAAAAACTTTTCAGCTAGTTATGTGATGTCTTAAAAACCCTACGTGATATGAGCAATCCTGAGTTTAGATTTGAGCTTGATATGTAAGATAGTTTTGGAAAACTATTTTGAAAATTCACTTGTAGTTTTTCTTAATCTTAGGTATACATAGTACCTACCGACAAAAATTTTTGACAATTTTATTCTGGTTTCTGTCATAAGAAAGGTGATTTTTATTTTTCACCAATGTATTAAGTGATTTCAATGACAATAAATAACAGCATTCCGTGATGAATTTCACTGATATGTACAGTTCTGGAACGAAGAATTCATATAGAATAAAATGGCATACAAAAAAGTAATTTCACGTTAAGTATTCTTTCATAAGAAATCTTTTGGTTTTGCACTACATACTTCTACTTGTAAATTTGCCACTTCCTACTTAGTAACTTTCTAACAATATGTGTGTGTAATGTTAATCTCCAAGTGTAAAAAGATATAAGTAGCATACATTAAAGACCAAATCCCTTAGAATACCTATAATTCACATTCACATTTTACATTTAAAAATTTGTAGTCATAAACCTAATCGTTATTTTAATTAACGTAAAATATATTTTTAATTCTCATATCATACCTACTTTAATAAAAAAACGTTGTAAATTTGTTAACCCAGGTGAATATAATTTTATTTTTAAACATACTTAACTCATTACTTCTAAAACGTACTATTAAGTATTTATACAATCGTATAATATTATTATTCATCAATATTTGATTTTTGTTGTGCAGCTACGCACGCGCCCAAAATAATTTTTACTTTCACTATAGCAGATTGAAATTATATTTGTTAGGTTTATCAATGTTATTTTCAGTAGGTACTTTCATATATATATTTCCACCCTCGCCCCTCGCTCGCACTACTAAATCCTATTCATTAACAATTTTCCGTTCCATATGCTGAAAGTCAAAGTGCACCCTAAAAATTAATTCATTTCTGAAAAGACATGACAATATTCAGTTCTTACTTCTGTTCGATTTTAAAATGCATATTTTTTTAAGCGCGTGCCTTGTTAGTCCTCAAGAATTTGATTTTTGTTAAAGCAAATACATAAACCTACTTGCCCTCCTTAATTTGATTTTTGTTATTTTTTCTTCCTTTTTATCTTTTCTTCATTCAAATGCAACTGCATAAAAAAAAAACACCTTTAATTGTCATGTGCCGGTAGTTAGCATTAAAAAAAAATCAATCCCAAGACGAGAATTTTGTTCCATTAATTCCTTGGTTGGAATTAAAAAATCCGTAGGTAGGAATTTATTTGAAAAAAAAGGAGGATTCGATTTCCCTGCGAGTTAGCTCCCTCGAGCTAAGTATTTTGGTTCTCCTACGGGGATAATGGTATAACATAAAAAATATAGATATGCGTGAATATAGTCCTCTTTTGAAAAGGAACAACTGAGTTGCTTTAGCACGCGATATTGACGAAGCTGGCAATATTCGTAGAATTGTGTTTGTGTGGCATTGAGGTAAAAAAATGATGCTTGCTTGATATAATTTTGTATTCTCCTCTTCAATTCGTCACCGCCGCCGTCCTGTGTTTTGAAAAATAATCGTTCTCGTAAGCCAAACGCATGCTGCGCGCGCAGCTCAGATTTTGTATTGATGTTTTTATCCGCTTCCGCGCACCCCAAATCAGTTTTGTTTAGGAAGCAAAAATATAGGGAGGGCTCACAAATAGTTCTTCATGACAGTTGATAGAAACGATGGCATGTCTCATTTATGTGGTAAAAATTGCAAAAAATCTCAAAAAAATGTTTTATTTTTTTATTCTTTAAAGAAAGGGTGCGGAGCTAGCTGACTAAATAGTTAAACATATACTTCAGATTGTCAACACACACTCACGTGTTATGTCTGTGATCTAGAAGGGGTGTGAAGGTAGGATGACAATCAAAAAATCAGTTAAAAAAGGGGATAAAAAAGGATTTTTATCCTTTATTTGTCCACAAATTTCAATTTGTATGGCAGCTTTAGATTGATGTCGATAATGATTGAGTGATTGCTTTTAGAGGGAATATAAGGCAAACACTTCGTATGGGCCAAAAGGGTGCGAACAATTTTTCAGGAGTTGCATGATTTCTTTTTGTTAAATCCTATCATGGTGTTTGCTCTGAAACAAAAGAACTGAAGCAAGAACTTCCCGGTAATTAGAGATATTTTGGATTTTCGAAGGCCGCATATATTTGAGGAATTCTTATACAAGGATTATCGTAAGGGATAAAGGATATTGCATTAATGAGTATTAATGCAAAAGAAATTCCCAGAGAATGCCTTTAAGAAAAGATTATGGACTTAAGTGTTTCATTAAATACTAGTAATGCGGTTAGGATGTCGTTTAAATGAAGCAGTTATATTTCTCTTTTTTTTTGAAAGAAGACGTCTAGAGAAAATTCTTTTTTACCTGTCAATGGAGATTGTTTTTGGTATACATGCATCCATTAAGGTCGTTTGTTTAATGTCCTCAAAAATATTTTTCTTGAAGAATTAAGTAGAAAAACATTTCTCATTGTGTACTCGTATATCCAATTTTAATATGTATATATGTACATAATACATATGCAAAATTCTACCTACATTACATAGGTATAGGTATATTATATATGTATAAAACAAATATACATTCTACACTTTTGCGAAATTTCCATTTTATTTTTGAAGTAGTGTGTTGAACATCTGGTTTAATTTTGATATTTTTAGATTTAAGAGAGCGTGTTGCAAGTTTTGTACCATATAAGATTGTTAAATATATAAGTAGGTATAATTGACAGTGCTAAAATTAAAAATATAAATCTTTATTTGTTGAATTGTTTAAAGTTGACCAAAATATCTTGGACATAAAGGGCCTGCACTACTCCTGTGCTATATCATCTACGAATTCTGGAGATATATTTTACCTCTCTCCAACTTTTCCCTAGTTCTGCTGATTCCTCTTCAACAGTTCTTCACCAAATGCGTCAAAGGGTTCCATTGCATCGGATGCAGTAGTTACCCTTTCGAAGAGTAGGTATGGCCAATCCACTGCCACTTACGTATACGTCATCGTGTGGTAGAATTGATGGGTTCCTGTCTTGTTCTCGTATGAATTTCATCTTTGGAGATACGATTGGGCCGGAAAATCCTTAATGATGATGTTACTTTGAAAGTGGCTGCACCCAAAAAACAATTTGGTGATGGAATTCCAAATTTATTGAGAAATTTTATTCAAATTTAACAATATGCATTTTCGATGGGATGTGCAAAAATAGGCATTAGGCAAGAGTTTTTTTATGAAATGGATTTATACCAAGGAATCGCTTTATTGGTGCTGCTGAACAAAATTTTCTCTAGCATATGTTTGTTATCCTGTATTGATGATCGAAAAAGGCAACTTAACAAAAATGTGTAGGTATTATAGTAAATTACTTAAAGAAAATTATTGCTGTTATAAAAAAATATTTTTCTTTGTCATATACTATTTAAAGTATAAGTTTATTTATTTAGTAGAAAGTTTATTTCTTTGTTATCAAACTGCCACAATATCTTTTTTACCGTTCTTAGTTTTGTTTTAAAACCCATTGGCGTAACGTGAAAAAGCTTGGAGACTAAGCATGTACAATAAGAGCAATTCACCTATACATACATATGTAGATAAAAGAAATGCTTTTCCTATTATTGTGAAACATGATGGAACCAAGAAAATTTATATTTTGAAATCTTTAACCGAATACAAAATGTAAGGAGGGTATTGAGTAATAAAATATTATAAAATTACTTTGCATTCTTATAATATATACATTTGTGCATTTTGAATTTGTGGATCGGATATTAATAATTATGAATTTCCAAACCAAAACAAAAATGAACTTACATTTTTGTCTACCTGCGCGTGAGCATCCTATGAATTTACATGTTTTGAAAATATTCCAAGAAAATCTCAATGATTTGTTTTACAAATCATTTCTTATCTTTAACGCTATAACAAAAAAATTGCAGTACAGGTATGTTTTCTAAAAAAAATTTTTATTTGACACAAGCCATAAAAATGCCTACACCTAAATTGCTCAGAGAAATCTATTTTTATGGTAATATGTACTTAAATGTATGCTTTTTTAAAACATAATTTGCTTAGACCAACTCATCTACCTATTTTGCCTTTTTAGGATAATTGAGGTGTGATGGGATAATTTCTCTATAGACTTTTGCCATACCTCTAAGTTTGTTTTTTATCTCACGCCTCCGAGTGTTTTTTTTATTCATTTGATCTGAAAAAAAAAATAGTAAGTGGATATAAAAAACGCAACAGTTTTTTAATGAGGGTCTAATGTTTTATTGTTTCAGTAGTTAACTTTTTTAGGATTTGTTTGTTTTGGTCTACCAAAGTTTGGGCAGTTTATTATATTTATGTAGGTATTTTTTTTTCTTTATAAATAGCGCGCAAAAAAAGGGAATTTTATGTATATATTATGTACTTAATATGTCAGAGACCCAGTGCGAGCTTATGGTAAGTAGTAGGGGATTTGAAAGAAGATGTCGGTGAACATGGGTCTTGAATTTCAGTACATCACAATGAAAGGGAAAGACAGAGCGTGGAAGGGTATTCCACATTCGCGTAGTACGGCTAAAGAACGAATCCCTGTACTTGATAGTACGACCGAAGTTGGGTTCAACATTAAATTGATGAGCATTTCTGGAAGCGCGAGTATTACGGTTGAATCGTTTAAAGGGAGGAATGCAACTGCCTACTTTGTTAGAATACTTACCGTAAAAGTAACGATAAAAGGGTGAGAGACAGGAAACGTTACGTTGGTGTTCGAGTGACGTTAAAGTATCGATGATGTTCCTGTCTCCGATCATTTTGAAGGCTAGTCTTTGTATACTGTCCAAGAGGTTAAAGTAAGCTACTGGAGCACCAGCCCATAGATGAGAATTATGCTCAAGCTTTGGATGTGTATAACTTTTATAGATAATAACCGGATTAGAAGGTCTTGCATCTTCCAAGGAAACATCTTGCGGCATTTTTGGCGACGTTAAGTATGTGATCATTCCACAAAAGATGGTTTGTGGTACACATACCTACCGTAATGGCAGGGGGTACGTCTCACTTTAACGACAGGAGGCAGCATTGAGTTTTCGAAGCATTAAACTCTACGCGATTTCTAAATCCCCATTTTACAATGCTGTATAAGTCAACATTTAATGTACAATGTACATATCATATTTAACCTTTTCATTTCCTCTGGAAACGAATATGAATAGCTAAGGTCAGCAAAATAATCTATTGGATTAGTAGTTGCAGACAGGAGATCATTAATAAAAATGAGAAAGAGGGTCGGAGGCAAAGCGGAACCCTGTGGCACGCCAGGATTTATGTTGTGGGTTTCGAACTTGAATCCGTCTAATACTACTTGTATAGAACGATTCGAAAGAAAGTTACTAATCCAACGAAGAACGGTTTCATCGATACCAAAAGCATGCGTTTTCGATAAAAGAACACGATGCCAAACTTTATCAAATGCTTTGGAAATATCAAGTGCAATAATCTTACTTTCTTCAAAACGATGTAAAGATTTGTTCCACTGTTCGGTGAGATAAGCCATCAAGTCACCAGTGATTGCGGCGAAAGCCGTATAGAGAAGAAGCTTTCGATCTTCAAAATATTTCTTGAGCTGATAATAATTTATCAGCGTTTCCATGACCTTGGAAAGAATGGACGTAAGTGTAATTGGTCGGTAATTAGAGAGTGAAGAAGATTCGCTTTTTTGGTATGGCTGGACGAATGCTGTTTTCCGTATGGTCGAAACAAGCCCAGTAGAATAGGATAGATGGAAAAGCTAACGGGGGGGTTTTGCCAGGGTATAAGTTAGGCATTTGATTTATTTTAAAATTTAAAACGATGCTTATGATGCTGATGACATTTGATTTTCTGAAATTCGGTTCAAATTCAAAGAAACCAAAATTTTAATTTTTGATTGTCGGTATCAATTATTAATATAGGGAAAGATTAACACAGACTTCAAAATAAAGAACAAAAAATACTTTTTGTGCGAGAAAATATGTGCGTGTACTTATTACGGTAAGATTTGCCGCAACAAAAACTATACTTCCTCGGTTTTTATAAAACCCTCTCCTGATCATGCTGTTTAGTCATGGTATAACCCTCTTTATCTGTTTTCCCCTCCATCCCAAACACTCCTATTTTCGACCCACATTTTTGTGTGAGTTAGGCTCATCAAATTCGTATGCCTATTGTTTTTCCACGTTTGTCCAAGGTCCAACCCTTAAAACCGTTCGTCCACCCCAAAGACCCAAAAATTTTTTAAATTGCTCTAGCGCCTCTAACCGAAGACTTAGAAGGAAGAAGTCGATTGCGTACGTTTGGCCACCAGCTGCTTATGCAAGTGAAAATAAAAAGTCGTCTAAGCCATTTTTTCAGTGCAAGTTTTGAAATTTGAATAACTGTTTCTAAAGGTGGACAAGCGAATTTGTATGGGTTCCAGGGGGATAGACAGACAAATTTTTGTGTTTGGCTCCCATAAGCAGCCGATGGACAGACGTACGAATTACCCCATCATTTTACTGCTTCATTTGAGGCGCTAGAGCTTCTTTGTTATTTTGGGGTTTCTCATAAAAAATTAAAAGTTGAATAATTTTTTTCGTGGGGTAGACAAATGGATGCCGTGACGTAAGGCCAAGCGTAAGAACGCCAATTTTTGGGGATATGGTCTTATGACGCTTTACAAAGCGACATAAGGCCAACTTTTGCACTGTTTAAAAAAAAAAGAAATTATTCATTATACTAAAACCTGCAAAAAACAAGAAAAATTAGAAAAACAAGTAAATTTTGTATGTGTATATTTATAAATAATTACATACATATATGTATGTTATCGTATACGTATAAGTATTAACAAAAATTTAATTCATAACGAATATTAAACAAAATAAAAATGATTCACAAAACCTAATTTTACAAAATAAAAATGCTTTACAAAACCTAATTTTAGTTTTATAAAAGAAAATATTTAATTGCAATAATATTTTGAATATTTAATGACATTCTTTTACTTGGTTCAATCATATGATACAAAAAAATTCGCGCGAATTTTGGGTATTATGTTTTTTAAATTCTTAAATTTTAACATTTAGTGAATTTAAAGTTTATGTCAAAATGAATTTAAATAAAAACAAAAATTATGAGAAAAATTATTATACAAAAATTTAATTTCTTTTCTATATCTTAAGATTGAACCAAGTAAAAGTATGCCATTAAATATTCAAAATATTATTGCATTTAGATATTTTCTTTTTTCTTTTATAAAAATAAAATTACTTATACACCACGCAACTGTAAATAGGTACGAACTAAGTTTAAAAATTAAATTAGTAATGAGAGAAACCAGCATATTACATTTTACTATTGCTTGTTTTCCCAAAATAAGCTTTACTTAAACCTTAAAAGTTTACTTTCATATTTCAATAAATAGGGTTTTGGTTATTTAAAATGATGTAAGCTTTATAAGGCCAACTCTTAAAATTTGGCATTATGATGCTTGGCCTTATGTCACGACACCGACAAATGTAAAGGATAGACAAACAAATTTCATAAGCCTCATTAAAAATGTTAAGGTCGGTATTCCCACTTCACACAGCTAGGAACAAGTATGTAATTTGAGGTTTGAGAAGAACATAGAAAACTTTTTGACTTCACCTGTTTTTGAAATTATTGTATGGGGCAAATCGGCTCCCAATATGTATAAAAAAGAGAAAAAAATGCTAGGTGATGTATGGAACAAATATTGAGACAAAGAGGCAGCATATTCTGGTAGTCCATGAAGTTAAAAATATCTTCCAGATGGCCAGAATATCCTGTAACGTCTTTTTTTGAAGAAAAACTTATTTTTTGTGTAACATTACGTCAACCATGAGGGGAAGAACTGTGTTTCTTGGAGGAGATTTTGAGATCAGATAGGGACTCCAGAGACGTAAATTTTGGTTCAAAAAAGAAAATTTTGCCGACCGATGTTTTTAATATCTACCATTTTTTTCTTGCCCATAGCTTTTAGTAGCGGGGTGTACATGTACAACTACGTAGACCTTTTTTGTGGCGACAGTTGTATCAATGTGTCCATTCTCCTTTGTAAGTTTTATTTAACAAATGTATTTTAAAATTTAATAAAACTTTTTTTTTACAAGAGGAGCCAATTAATCATCAATTGGTTTTTGAGTGGCTGTTTTTTGAGAACTCATTTTTGTTTTTGTGAACTGTACCTGGTATCTCTATGTAGCTAGAATAGGTACTTGAAGCTTAAGATTTCACGAATCGTCATACGTCAGATTGAACAAACGTTTTTTATACTTTTGAAAAATCTTTCATTTAACGTTATTTTTCTTTTCCGTTAATCTTCTTTTGTATTTAAGATAATGTAGTATACTCATTTGGTAGGTATCTTCATGAGAATATTTTTTTTAAAATTTATTGCAAGGCCTAAGCAAATAAAATTTACTTTCCAAATATTAAACATAATCCAAAACATTGGTGGAATGAATAATAAAAATATAAATTATATAGCCTTTGGAACTGCCGCCTTCAAATAATTTCTATAATATCGATCAAGTGTAAAGTAGCTTTACTATCTCACTAGTTCAGGTACAATGAATATTGAACCCTTCCAAAGAATGTTTGTAATTAAAATTATGCCCTGACCATCCCACACACAAACAGAACATAAAATCAAGCAAGAGCGTAATTTTTCTATTCAAAACTTGTCCTGCTTAATTGGTCATTTCTACGACAGTAATTTGCACGCAGACTGATTGTATTGTCCATCATGTGTTTCGCATACAATGTCGCAGGTAAAAAGGCTACAAGGATTATGGGATTTCGATAGTTTTATGATGGCAAATATAGGAGGTGTTCTATTTACGTTGCATCCTTTTGTTATGTTGCTCAGCTTTTTTTTGCAAAAAGACATTAGATAACATATCTGTTTAGGTATATAATGTCTACTGCTCGACCCATACTTAGCCTTGAAGAATCAATACGCAGTAATTATGTATGGTCTTCTATATTTTTTCAACGATTTTCGCCAAAACCTATTTTTTGCTTTGTTTTTAGATTTTGAATTAGGTCCATCTTTTTATGACAATTACAGTGCGAACTAATATTTGGCTTGTTTACTTGATTTTTATTGCGCTGATTTTTATGATTAGTTATAGTTCGAGTTGGCTTATAAATTTATGAGAACGTTCTATAGTATACCATACATTCTGCGTAACAAGGTTTATCCCATTGTGGATTTATGCGCATAAAACAAAACTAAATTTTTGCACAAAGGATAGAAGAATATATGTATGTATAGTGAATATGCTTACATAATATACATACGTAAGTATATTATGGGTCAAAATTTAAAAATAGAAATATGCTTAGACCCACACTGACTTTACCGAAATAAAATATTAGCAAATATTGTCTTAGATTAGCCATAAAAAAAAAAACATTAACATGTAAGACTATTTTTTCTTTTTTATGATTTGTCTACCTAAAAATGTATTCATAGAATTCATTTAAGAAAAGAAAGGAAAAGTTTTGTATGTTTGTGTAGGCACTCGTATTACCTTAAGTATGACGCATGGCTAAAATACTTCATTCACCCAATCAAAGAAATGCTCATGATCATTGGAAATGGGGTGTAAATCGAGAGTATTGGATTGATTTTAACTGATTTTTAAACATAGTATGAAATGGTGATAACTTATAGATAAATATGTTATTGTAAAATGATGAAACACAAAATTTCTAGAATTTACCGATAAGACCTAGTTTGATCTCTTCTTTTGGGGGCACTGTTGCATGTATTTTTTCCCTCTTTATAAAAATACTGGTAAATCAAAGAAAATCTAACGTGCACATATTCATAATAAAAATGGTTGAAAAGTGTATCAATCGAAATGCATATTTTCCCTCTTTAAAAATACTTGATACCCATATCATCCATGGCCGTGATTGGATAGGTTAGACCCAAAATTCCCGTTTTTTGAAGTGGTCGGAAAAACCTTTATTCCCTGATATTTCTTGTCCGACTAAGCGTTTTAAAATCTACACTAAAATTCCTAGCTACTAAAAGTAAAAGTTTTCGGATCCCCGATTGGATAGGTAAGTCACAAAAAAGCGTACCTGAAGAAGATCTCTCCCGCCTAAAGTTCCCTGAAAAGGTTTGTCCGACCAGAAGATTCGTGATCAGTGGCTTAAAATCTATTGATTATTGATTTGTGTCGCCCGATTGGATAGTCAATCTTACGGTCGCCTCCCTTACCTAGTACCACTTGTGGTTTTAAGCAGAAAGTCCTCTGGGTCCAATCCTCCCCTAAAGTAAGGCATAGGTATTTAACTACTCACAGTCTAACAGACGTTTTTTTAGGGTAAATTTGCATTGTTTTTTTTTTTTTATTAAATCCGAAAAAGATTCAGTTTTAGAACTTTAGATTAGATTCTTCCTTGGAATATTTTTTTTTCAGATTTAACTAAAAATATGAGATTCTTTCTTGGCACTTAAAAGATAAATGCGTGAACCAAAACCGACATGCGATAGGTATGCCAAGATATAGCCCTGGACTTACCCTATACATTTTATAGGCTAAACATTTTATATTTTTCTAAAAACATTCTGGACGCTAAACGCGTTGACATGCGATCGTGTCTAGAATCCAAACGTCATGCAATATGTAAAAAAATATCTGAGCCACTTTTATATTTTAAAATATATTTAAAGGTTTACATCTTTCCAAATATATACTATTTTTGCAATGGAAAAACAATATTAAATTATTATTTAAATTAAAAATATAACAACCAGTACCAAAAACTATTAAAAAACCTTGTGTTGGAATTTGTTCCACAAAAAAACATACCTATTGAGACTTAGGTATATTCACTAGTATGCGCAGGGTGTTCAGAAATCATCGCCACAGAAGAAAACTATGAGTTCGTCAAGTCATGTCAAGTCGAAATGTTCTCTTAAAAACACATAATATTTGTTGATCAATAAACATGTAGCTATGTATATCTAAAATTATTTTAAAAAATATAGATATAAACCAAAAAAAAAAAGAAATTCAAAGAAAATTTGAATAGGTACCTATTCGTTGTTAGCAGATATTGGCCTCAATCACACTCTTAAAATCTCCAATTAATTAGTCAAAATCAATCTTCTAAAATAATAATCTTTTTTGACGGATAGCTATAAAAAATCGATTTTCAAATATTAAAAAACTTCTACAACACCAACATATTATTTCATCAGCACATGCAAAATATTCTATATTCTGAAAAAAAGTCTAACATTCTTCTTCTTAAAATCATTAGGTAACTTATAGTTTTGGGAAAAAAAAATTGTTTTCGACTTCATTTTTTTTTAATATAATAAATAAATAAAATAATAATTTTATAATAAAATCTCTATAAAATTATTTTCTATTTTCTTTCTTACAAAATAAAAAATGCATTAACATTATTTGATTTACCGCCGCCTTTCGGATTCGGCATAAAATTGTAGGTCCCCCCATTCTTGCAGAAACACGCACACAGGTATTGTTGAGGCTTGAGGGTTTTATGTTTTAAGATATTTTGGCCCCAGTTCTCATGCCCTGTCACGCCATTTCCATTTTATTTAATACTTGCTTGCATAGGTACCCTTTTTTTTAAGTATTACAGTAATTTCACATTAATATACCTACATAATAACAAGGCTCGTGGATTCCGCGAACAAAAATTTCAGGATTCAAGCATCATGGCATGACAGAAAATCTTGCCTAAATAGTATCTGACTATGACTATAAGCTCGTTTTGAGCCCGTCCTTATGTTATTTTACAAGAATTAAACATTTTAAATATAGTGGTGATCCAGTACAACGAACGATATAATGTCCAGAATCAATTCGTTGTATCGAAACGTTTTTTTTTCATACAAATCTTTAGGCAGATAGAAAATACAATTGTATTTTTCATTATTTTATTTCATACATCATAAAAAAATAAATACATGCTTAATTTAATAGAATAAAAAAACATATTTAACTTCATATACATATGTATAACGAAACATTTAAGGAATAGACTTATTGGTTTTGTTCAAATTATATACATAAATAGTACATACAAATATTTGTAATCATATTTAAGAAAAAAAAAATAGTTAATATGCATTTGTTTTTTTTTTTGGTCATTGAATGTTATAGACATGAAACTGAAAAACCATGTAAAATATTCCAGACGCCAAGAATTTTTATTTAGCAAGAAATGGGAATAAAAATCCGTTACAGTTTTGTGCATATAGCGAATAAAACAACTGTTTTTATACACGAATACGTGGGATATAATTAAGTAAGCAAAAAAAAACACTTGTGTAATGGGAAATTGTGTATATTATGTATCTTGCAATATTATAATGAACATACAAGTTAGTAGATATTAAAACATTTTTTTTTCATTTTCTGAAATTCGTTATTTGTTCGTAATATAGAATACCCAATGGGGTTGAAAAAAGTGTTCGTTATATCAATCATTCGTTATACTGGACCACCATTGTAGTCTAAATAAGACTATTAAATTAGGTAAATTAAAAGCTTGTTAAGTATGGAGGTTCTTTTTTTAGTAATATCACTATCTTGAGAGCGTTAGGACGAAAGAAAAGTAAACAGAAACATAATTTTAAACTTAAATATTTTTCCAAATGGCAAAACTTTTTTATTTTTGATTGTTTGCTTTCAGCTGTATTTATGTAAATTGTTTTTAAATAACTTCATAATTGCTTTAAATTGTATGTACGTCTTTAAATTGTCTAACGTTCAGGTGCGATTTAAAAAAAGATAAAGTTAACAGATCCTAACTCAAGAAGTTACACAAGTAATTTCGTATAAATATCTAATAAAATCATGTTGGTACCTTATAACCAGGGATGGGATTTTGTGTACCTAATAATTAAAAAAAAGGTAAAATAAAACAGCCAAAGAAGAAAAAAAAAAGCATTTATTCAAAAAAGAGCTGAAAGCTGAAAGAGCTGAAAGACCTCTCTACATCAGTAGAAACGAGTGCAGCCCAATTGAAACTCTCAACATCACCAACCTCAATATTTTCAGGAACTTACGGTTTGCTCCCCTTTAATAACGCAATATATCTGTTCCAATGTATCAAGTCCCATATTTGTAGAAAATACAGATTTCAACTTATTTTGCGATTCGCCCTTTTGCCAATTCCAAGACACTTTTGATAATATCTAAAAATGTTTTCTCTTTTTTTTTCTTCATTTCTAAGCTTCACAAGACCATTCAATTAGGGGGATGCCACACAAAAAAAGCTCACTAAATTTTTTTGTTCACCTATATTTTGAATGCATTATGCATGCATCGCAATATGCATGCATATGTATAGTAGGTATATTGTATATTAATTAAATTACCTTTTTGTTTGTAAATTTGAGTCTTTTGTACCTATGTATAATTTAGAAAAAGTCTAAAAAGATGGGAAAAAGTAAAAAAAAGGCAAAAAGGCAAAATGCAAAATTAAATGCATATACAGTTGTCATCAGCAGAATGTGAAACATGTTTGTTTTCAGTCTATATTGGCTTACGATTGCGCAAAAACAAGGCAAAACATCCCATCCCTGTTTATAAACTTAATATTTCGCTGACACACTGCAAAATATTAACTTCGCTACATTGCATAATACTTTTTGCTTGTGAATACATCGTTAACATACCTACCTAACACAATTTTATTAAAAAGAAGTAAAGCATCATAGAAGAGCGTATACCTACATATGTACATATGTGGGTACCTACATATGTATATAATATATACGCCATACGGTTTCCCTGAGAAAACAAATTATTTTCTTCGCTAATGTTGCAACATACTTATTCTTGAAAAGGATTCACGCATGACCACGGTTTTGTACCCATTAACGAAGGATAATTTCAATACTGACCAAAGATGGAATTCATCATTCAGGGATAGCAATAATTGACCAAAAAAAAGAAGAAGCATATCATAATAGCATACCTTTACATAACAGTTGCAGGCCAGGAACATAAGAGGTAATTTTGCATCTTAAATTATAATTCTTCCATCCCTGGGAAAATTCAATCAGACACCGTCATCATAAAATCACAACAAATATAACATCATTTGTACAAAATTCCATCATCACCCTGTCAATGATTTTGTTTGTACCTACAATATGTACTATGTTATGTACGAGTATTTACCTACGATCTACGTATGTCTAATACCCATACCAAAAATGCAAAAAGGATGGGATCATCTATCATAATATACCCAGATAGTTCAAAGCAAAATAACTTTCTCACACAGCAAAAATGATACATCAGGATAGATCTTTCATTTTCATAATAGGAATCACAAATAATGTACCTATACAATATTAACCAACTATCGTAATGCATTCTTTAGCTGCCCAAAAACGTTCCTTTTAAAGGAATGTTGGATTCTGCAGGTGGAATTGTTATACTATATGATGTCGTCCTTGATGCTACTCTGACGATGTTACTATACAAAAATCGTGTTAAAATATTATTCTTCATCATTATTTGTCAAAGGATAAAATGAAAAATAAACGCGTCATTTAGAAAAAGGACATGTTAGTCTCAGTTTCCTTGTGTTTGTAGATGTCCTTCATTATGAAATGGAAAGTGGCAGTTGGAAAATCGTCTTCGGGTTTATTTTCTCACAGGAAGTTGATTTTGTCTAGCCTTTTTGCGGTGATCCTTGAAGAAAGAAGCTGTTGCATATGCACTCCACACTTTGGGCTGCATCGTCTGGGATTGGAGGATTTGTTTTCGTTGTGGTATTTGGTTTCCTTAAACACAAGTGGTGTTGCGCAAAGCGGCTGCAAAGTAATAATAAATATGATGGTGCAACGTTTTGTGCAGTAGATGGCAAACATCCGCTTGTAGTAGAGTTTGAAGTTAAACAGGTGAATTTCCATGTGAAACTATTTGAGACTATGGTGTTTACGTGTCCAGAAAGCAAATAGCTACTAATGCATACTATTTTATTGTTTATGGTTTGGTGGTTTCGATTTTTATTCAAGTAAATGATGTCTTCAAGCATTTAGCCAGATCTAATCTAAAAACGATTTGAGAGGATGAAAATATAAAACTGAGCAAAAAGGGGTTTTGCTGCTACATATTTACATATTTTATTTGCATTTTTATTTGCTGATTTATTTTATTTTATAATAGACTGCTCCAATATGAATATTAATGACTACCTAACCACATATTATTCTGTCCTTTATGTGTCACTGATGTAAAAACACGAAATACGAAAATTCTTGAATTTACCGGTAGACTTAGAATTTAGAAATAAATAAAATTAAGAGAAAAGCGAAATATTTTTACAACATGGTAAAACTTTACTAAACAAATATGTAAATAAAACTGAACATAATTTTTAACATCATCTCTGTCAATACAAATACATATTGTAAGTGCCATCTATCGTACGATGGATAAATTAGAGTATATATTTTTGTTGCATTACTGGGTGTGGTTTAGCCGACGCACGTCGTCGGTCGGTCGTGCACCGGGATAAAACTAGGCCAAAACTCCGCAGAAAACACAAAAGAGCCAAATTTGTTTTAAAACCCAGACAGTAAAACAAATCACAAAAGGGTCATAATGGCTATCGTCTTACAGTCGCTTTAACAATCTTTTGCAAGAAAGACAGTAGAAAATGGACTTGGAGACAAACGAAATTTTTTTAACCCTCACAAATAACCTGACGTCTGAACAACGCTTTCAAATTGTGCAAACTGATTCTTTGAAGGAAACGTTTGATAACCGTTTCAATTTTAAGTCAATTTTAAAAATTCGTTTTTGTTTTATTTCATTTCAAAGTTTTATACCTTTAATGATAATAAGCTCGAAAACTAAAGTAATGTTTTTAAATATGTCTGGGCTTTTGCTAGTTTTCCACTTTTTAGAAAATTGAAAATTCTCTCAGAACTTACGGCATACATATGTATTGCTTTGTGCTTCTTAAAACTTTCTTTGGAAGATGAGGCAATCCTGATTTTGGAGTTATTGATTACCGTACGTGGAAATCTACTAACCCGGGTATTTATACCATCATTTCGAACAACTGCATTTCGTAATTTCTACAGTGTCTCTTCGTGTCGGATATTTAACAAACTCCGTCACTGTTTCAGAATGCAGACTTCTCAATTGGTATTTGCTAGACTAGTAAAACAATGGCTACTTAGCCTTGATAACGAAAATATTGAGTTTTTGGTTAACGGTTCTACCTGATGTTTTTTTGAAGTCTTATTTAAAATTCACTAAAAAAATGCATATATATTTTTGTACATACATTATGTATATACATAATTGAAATAATTAAAACAAATTTTGTATTTTTGTATGTAATTTAAATAACTTTAAAGGTTTAATCATTTTTCTTTTTTTATATTAAGGGTCTTACTACTCATTTCATAAAAAATTTTATTCATTTATTTTGAATTTTGTTGTGATAAATAATTTAATTATAACTCAGTTGCAATAACTCTATTAGTTTAAAATATCTTTGTCACTTTTTCTTTTTCTTACTGTCTTGTATTTGGATTAAGAAATACAAATATGCTATCACCTATCATTTAAAAAAAAATTATTTTGTTTTTTAGGGATACCTACTAGAAATAAGTCAGGTTCTGTGTTGACTTCCTTTACAATCCACATTTAATGGACTCCAGAAGAAAATGTAGATATGATGTTTCTCCTATTTTACTTACATATGTAATTGAAATGACAATTCATATAAAAATATTAATCAGTGATCTATCCCTCATACTCACAGTGATCAAGTAATTTTGCATACAATTTTCTTTGACCTTAACCTGAACTCTCGAAAGTGTCGTACTCATACCATCCTTACACACATTACTACTCAGGATGAAGCAGCAAACAACTTCTGCTCTGGCACGTGTTTGCAGAGAAATGTTTATTTTCTTATCTGAATGATAAAAAAGTTTGTTTTCTTTTTATTTCTCAGACAGATATTTATCTGATCCTCTTTAATCTAAGCAACTATAAACCATCTGCTACCGTCGAGCTCCTTATTAGTAGCCATTATATTAGCCAACAAAACCCAAACAAAATCTACATACAATGAAAGTAAAAGTACCCCGAATTAATTATCCGATTAAAAACCTTTGCGAAGGTGTGCAGTCAAGGATCTTAATTGAGTGAATTTAGACAACCTGAGGGTTTTGGTCAGTGCATTATAATTCACGAAAGATGCAATTCAATTCACTAATCTTTATTTTGTGATTGAAATCCCTTCTTTCTTTTCTGAGACTATTTATTATAAGAAAGGTACCTAACATTATTCCTCCTACAAAGAGCTAAAAACGGAAGGATATTCTTTTTCTTTGAAAACTGTCAAATTTTGAAACTAGGACAAAGTTTTTCTTGATGTTGATAATATTCTGAAAGCGGCTTGCATAATATAAGTAATTACAGTGTACGTATACGGTATACATATATCATTGTCCTTAATTTTTGTGCTATACTTCCTTAAGATTATTTTTTTTCTTTTGATTTTTGGTCACTCTTCTTTCTTTTTATATTTCCTTTTGTGTAAATGCCAGCGGGTGTTTTTTCATGTTTATGTATGTACGTATTTTTGTTGAAAAATGCAATTATAAAAGGTTTATAAAAGTGAATACCTATTCAGATAGAAGAACATTCACGGAATACGGAAATGTCAATAGTACTATAGGTAGGTACTTGATTATTTTTTGCTGGCATCACACACCATTTTATGCTAACCTTTCTAGGTAGAAAAAGAGCTCCAAAAAGATGTGTTTTTTTAAAATGAGGAAGATTAATGTAATGGTCAATCATTTTTGTTGGTATATATCAATAAAGGACGTGTAATCTACATTTTATTTACAAGGAAATCGATAATACATTTTTAAGTAGAAATCCATAATCATAAGGACAAAGTCATATTTCTAATAAATATTTTCTATTTGTACTAGCCTTTATAGGTCATTTATTATTGTAAAAATAATAGGTAATAACCTAACACGAAATTTGCATTAGGTATACATTAAAATAATAAAACATATTTCTTTGAATAGGTACATGTTCAGGTAACATAGTTATATTAGAATTATAAAAAAAAAATTTAGTAAGTAATGATCACATTAATTTTTAGGTATTTGTTCTCTATACTTTTGTATGAGATCATTATTAGTATCTCTTGAAACATTTAAAGCAGAAAGCATTGCATCGCAAGTATCAACTTTTAATTTATTGGTAAGTTTATTTTTTATAAGAGAAAGTTTTGAAAATATTCTCTCAGCGCATGCACTGCTATGCGGCAAAGTAATTTTTTTAAATTCGTATAAATTTGAATAAACTTATTCATCTAAGTGGTTTTTTAAGTTCCCTGCCTTGAAGCAGAACAATTCGATATTTTTAATTTTAAAAATTTCTTCAAAACTGGAATCATTAGCTTTTAACTCCAAAGCTTTATATTCATCAATTAATTTCTCGGGATTATGTATCAAATTTTCAAATTCTGATACCAAATCAAAATAGTTTAATTAATTGTGTTTGTGTCAAAAAGTGTCCCAAATTTCTAAAAGGTGTCCAAAATCGATTATTTTTGAAAAGAGGTGTCCTGGTGTCCGGAGAGAAAAAAAGTGTCAAATTGACACTAAAGTGTCCCGAAGGTAACCCTGGGCCCCAAGAAAGAAATCTCAAACTACCGCCCTATAGCTAAGTTGTCTTGCATCCCCAAGCTCTTTGAAAGTATTGTCTATGATACAATGCTTTTCCACTGCAAGCATTTAGTCTCCCCAAACCAACATGGCTTCGTCAAAGGTAGGTCTACCACCACTAATTTGATTAAGTTTGTTTGTGGAACCCTATGCTCTCTTATAAACGGCTGTGAGGTTGATGTAATTGCAACCGACCTCAGCAAAGCTTTTTACAAAATCTCCCATTCTCTGATCCTTCTCAAGTTAAATGCCTTAGGATTTTAACCCAGTTTCCTTTCTTGGATACAGTCCTTCTTAAAAGATTGTCAAACTTTCTGGAACTCAATGTTAACAAGTGTCAAGCTATCACCTACTCACGTAAGCGCATTAAACTCCCTCCTAGAACGTATTTTATAAATAATATGCCAATTCTCTCGGTTGATTCTCTGAATGGTGTTGTCTTCAAGAAAGGACATAGAACGGCGACGTCTTGGACAAAACGTCTCCATAGGCAGCTATAACTTCGAGGTAGTTGAGGATTTTGTCTACCTAGGCACCGCTATTAATTCAGACAACGACACCAGCGCTGAAATTAAACGGAGAATAACTCTTGCAAATCGCTGCTTCTTTGGACTTAGAAGGCAATTGAGTAATAAAGTCCTCTCTCGAGCAACCAAAGTGACCCTTTATAAGACGCTTATCATCCCAGTTATTATTTATGGTGCTGAGGCTTGGACCTTGTCAAGGCAGGATGAGAACGTCTTAGGATGCTTCGAGAGGAAAATTCTCCGGGTGATTTTTGGTCCCGTCTGCATAGATGGTGAGTGGAGGAGAAGATTCAACCATGAACTGTACGGGCTGTACAGCGACACTGACCTGGTCAAGCGAATCAAAGTCCAACGACTTAGATGGCTGGGTCATGTAGAGCGCATGGACATCAACGCTCCGGCCCGGAGAGTCTTCGAATCCAATCCCGAGGGACGGCGCAGTAGAGGAAGACCGCGGCTCAGGTGGCGCACGCAAGTGGGAGAGGACCTCAACCAACTTGGCGTGCGAAACTGGAGACAGCTAGCTAGGGACCGAGCTGGCTGGAGACGCATGTTGGTTGAGGCCCAGGTCCGTCCCGGACTGTAGCGCCACCTTAAGTAAGTAAGTAAGTAAGATTCTCTGAATGACCTAGGAATCATTTGTGATAGAGAACTGAACTTTCGCTTTCACATTGATACATCCATTAGGAGAGCTAACTCTGCACTCGGCTTTGTAAAACGATGGTCCAAAGAATTCCTCGATCCCTATGTCACTAAATCTCTCTACACCACTTTTGTTAGGCCACTGCTCGAATATGCAAGCCAAGTCTGGTCACCCTCTTACATTAGTCACTCCCAGCGAATTGAAGCCGTTCAACGTCGATTTCTTCGTTTTGCCCTCCGAGGCCTACCTTGGTCTGATCCGTATAACCTACCTCCCTATGAACATCGTTTAAAATTAATTCATATGGAATCTCTTGAATACCGCCGTAGGGTGGCTGACGTTGTTTTCACCTATCAACTCCTAGCTGGTAATATTGACTGTCCTTCTCTTCTCCAAAAAATCTCCATCCAAAATAATTCCAACAATCTCCGATCCATACCCCTCTTTCAAATCAAATTTCATCGTACCAATTATGGTAGTAATGAACCTATGACACGTTTGCTACGCACGTCAAACATCGTTTCCAGCCTATTCGACTTCCATTTAAGTAAATCCAGATTCAAATCCTCTCTTTATAGTACCTCGTACCCTTTCTAACCGTACCCGAAAATTTTCTAGTTTTTAAGAATTTATGTTAGTCTTAAGTTAGTTATGTTATTTTTTAAGGTGATTGCTTGTATTAAGCTAATAAAGTTAACCGATCACGCTTTGTCAATTGTCGCTTCTAGTAGCTTTTTGAATCGCTGCTCATATACTCCAGACCATTGACCATTTGAAAAATCTTGATTCAAGGACCAAAATGGTTTTTAACTATCTTCATGACTTAGATTTAAGAAACCGTACAAAAAAACAGGCTTACTTTTAAGTATGAGTAAAAATGTATCATTGATTCCAGAAGGAAAATTCAAAAAATTTATCCCGGAATTACAAGGAATGGAGCTACGCCCAAGGAATTTACCTAGTATAAATCCAACGAGGAAGTTGTTATAGGACTGTCATTGACGTTCACCAAGTGTTTTCTTGTGAACAGTCAACGTATTCACTATCAAAGCGTATTCACTATCAAAGTGGACTTATTCAATAATTCTAATGAAATATGTAATGAATGGAATGATCCCAAATTTTTAACCAGCAATTAAATTTTCAACGAGAAAATCACTTGAAGCCAATGATAGCCATGTGTTAATTCCATTGATAGATTCGCACCAAATTCTTTGATTCTATTTTATTATGAAAATGCTCCTGATTCAGCGGTGAATATATATAATGTTTCTATTCAGCAAGTATCCAAAGTTCTTACTGTCATAAACTATGCTCTTTATGACTATCAACCCTTGTTATATCATGGTTACACTGTGAATTATGCTGTTATGTTATAATATTAGTGACTTTCCGACGTGTTTCTAAAGAAGTCCCATGTTTAAAAGAAGGAGGCAATTTCTCTATGGATGGAGGAGGATGGATTGGATCCGGCCCATATAAATTTGGTACGAATTAAGGTTTACTACGTAGGTATCAGAAGAAAAAAATTCTTTATTCCAACGCTTAATAAATCTGACGTCAACGTTAATGATACTACTGCACTTCCAAAAAGAAAATAATCATATACGAGTATTATCAAATCGTTGCATTATTGGAATAAAGCCGAATCTTGAAAAACTTTTACGTTAATAAATAGTAGTTATAAAAATGGAGGTATTAAATCATTTGACAGAATTTCCAGAGTGGATACTTGCTTGGATCACACAATATTTTAGAAAGCTGTAAGCGAAAAGTCATTATTATTATTGTTTTCACTGTAGGTACTATTCATACATAGAATATCAGTCTATAAGACTTGACCATTCTTTATTTTGTCAATTTCAATAACAACAACAACAACTTAAAAGTGCTACCACCAAACGGTTTTAACGAATTAATTGTTTAATTTGTTCATATTTTATTTGGCCAGACTCCTAGTGGTGCTGAGCCTTAATCCAATTTTATTTGAAGAACACTTGTAGGATTCGAATCGAACCCACGCACATCAGATTTGCTCAGATTAGAAGTCGTGTGCACTTACGCATTCAACGGCTTTGGACCACTGACGTTACGTGTCGAGATGTGGTACTTGTTTAAGTACAATCATAAATGTTCTGTTCGTAGTACCTTATGACACTTATATTTGACCATTGTTACTATTATTATTATTATTATTATTATTATTATTATTATTATTATTATTATTATTATTATTATTATTATTATTATTATTATTATTATTATTATTATTATTATTATTATTATTATTATTATTATTATTATTATTATTATTATTATTATTATTATTATTATTATTATTATTATTATTATTATTATTATTATTATTATTATTATTATTATTATTATTATTATTATTATTATTATTATTATTATTATTATTATTATTATTATTATTATTATTATTATTATTATTATTATTATTATTATTATTATTATTATTATTATTATTATTATTATTATTATTATTATTATTATTATTATTATTATTATTATTATTATTATTATTATTATTATTATTATTATTATTATTATTATTATTATTATTATTATTATTATTATTATTATTATTATTATTATTATTATTATTATTATTATTATTATTATTATTATTATTAGACTGGCAGCAAGATTTTTATTTCTACGTAATGGTACAGTAGACATGTTTACAAAAGGATTCTTCCTTAAAAATAAATGTCTTTGATTTTTATGATATCTAGGTAAATGAAGTGCACTATAATATTCAGTGTTTTTGTTTAATTATATTACATCTTTTATTTTATTGTTGTGGGTTTTTATGTCTATCATAGAATGCTTCATTTCGATTTGAATAAATCCTCCTTGAAACAAACAAAATAAAGTATAAATTGGCGCCAATGTGTCATCGTAATTAAACTGTACGTTAACCGGCTGTATCAAAAAGTTAAGTCAACTGTAAAAGTTTTCCAGTGAAAGTGAAAACTACAAAACAAATAAACAAACCTACGAATGGAAACCTTATAATTTCATCTAAGTCACTGGACGAACAACCCATGTTAGTAAGTGAACACAAAAAAAAAACTGTCATGATCTAATTAGTAGTCCCTTGTTCGCAAGGACATATAACGAACTATACAAATCTCAAGCTGCGAAACCATATAACATGGTTTAGGCGGCTTATTAACTCCTGGATACCAAAAGGGGATAAGGTTCTCAACGATAGATCGTTGAATAACAGCATTTTACGTTGTATATCCAAAGTAATAAAGTATCATATTTCCACGTGGAAAACTGTCAACAGTCATCATTCTTTGACGAGACACTGATGACATATACAAAAGTGTCTCGTCCCGTTGACAAGGGATTTTCAACGGTTTGCTGATTTTTGTAATCCTGATTCAAATTAACTACACAACACGAAGTCATTTTTCTACTGACAAGGTTTTGCAAAAAAAAAATAGTGATATGTAAATTTAGTAATAAAAAAATTCGTAAGGACCTACAATACCTATTCAACAGAATAAAGAGTTCCAATGCGGAACAAATTAAAATTTATCACGGTTTTATACAGGGTGAGTCATGAGCAATGCGACAAAATGCTAGGGCGTGTAGGTTGCGTTGAGACAAGAAAAAAATCGTATGGGAGGGTGGGGTCTATTCCCCCCCGTTTAGCCGGGAGGGGCAATTTTCGAAAAAATTTACTTACAATGGAAAAAAAATTATTTAAAATCAACGTCTTCATTCAAAATGCTATTGCGATACCTTTTTGAAAAGCTAACAACTTTTTCTTTCATTTTGTGTTTAAATAAATCTATTCTAAGAAATAGTTTTTGAAATATTAATTTTCAAAGTCAAAATTTTGAAAAAAAAAATGGAAAAAAAATATTCAAATTAATTTTTTTCAAAATTTTACATAATTAAGTGCTTATTTTAATTTCAAAATTAAGTGCTGTTATTAATTTTAATTCAAAATCAGAAAACCGGATGCAAAAAATTTATGTCGTTCTCAAGAAATTAAAAGAATTCTAAAGCTAAAAATAAAAAATTAATGATCGCTAAACTTTTTAAAACAAGAAAATGATGATTTGCTTTAAAAAGTCCTTTTATTTTTACTATATTTTTTATTGGAAGGACTAATAAATAAAGCAAATCATCATTTTCTTGTTTTAAAAAGAAATTAAGCACTTAATTACGTAAAATTTTGAAAAAAATTAATTTGAATATTTTTTTTCCATTTTTTTTTTCAAAATTTTGACTTTGAAAATTAATATTTCAAAAACTATTTCTTAGAATAGATTTATTTAAACACAGAATGAAAGAAAAAGTTGTTAGCTTTTCAAAAAGGTATCGCATAGCATTTTGAATGAAGCCGTTGATTTAAAATAATTTTTTTTCTATTTTAAGTCAATTTTTTCGAAAATTGCCCCTCCCGGCTAAACGGGGGGGAATAGACCCCCCCTCCCATACGATTTTTTTCTTGTCTCAACGCAACCTACACGCCCTGGCATTTTGTCGCATTGCTCATGACTCACCCTGTATAATGTAAGTTGGCATCCTTTAGTTTTTGTGGTGTCCTTGTCCAATTGTCCATATTCGATCAACTCCACCCTTATTACGATAAATCATACAGTTTTTATTAAGAAAGTGGCACCAGCCAGTTTGAAGAATTCTTTAAAAGAATCCTGAAGGCATAGAGAATAGGATAAAAAAAAACATCCTTGAGATCTCTTTGATTTATGAATGGCAATATACAAAGCCAAAGAGAAGCAACAATGGATCCCGATTTTTCTGTAATAGTCCCCAAGTGCTGAAGAGTCTTCTGAATTCTGGTGCCCAATAGAGTCCCTTTTTCACCATTAAATGAAATTCTATGTATGTGTATGTACAGTTTATTATGGAGCGTTGCGTGGAAAAGCCAAAGGACTTGTGACGAATTTAAGGAATTGCTTCAAATCGAGACATAGCATAGGGACAAACAAAATACTTATCTCATTAATCATCAAAATAAATGAAAACAAAAAAAAACATCGTATGTCATAAAGATTTTTATGGTTGACTGTGAGTAAAAACTCCTAAAGGATAAAAATCTAGATAACTGACGCACCGAGGTGCGATCGATTTGTCATATGTTAGTGGGTGGCTGATGTTTTTATTTTCGAAGTGAAGGATTCAATGGATGTCCTGCACCTGGTAGTCGAATATTTTTTTTTCTATGTGTGGTTGAGTTATGTACCTAAGAGTATTTTTTTTGGGTATCTTAGGTATATACTTGAAAATGAAAATACATTTAATAATATCATCTTTAAAAGAAAAAACTTGCAGCATTTAAATTCAAATTAAATTGATTGAGTGGACTTGGCTACTTTTTTAAACCAGTTGTTAGTTTTCTTTTACCTTGTTTATAAATAATATATCATTGAATAAAATTTTTGCGCACCTTAACTAAAGGCAAGACTGGAAATTGATAGATTTTGTTCATTAATAGGGCAGTTAATGATTTTTTCTTGCAAGATAATTAAACAAAATAATTTTTCCTATTAAATTTGGTTCCTTTTAATTGATTGCTACAATCTAAGCTACATAATATGGTGGATACAAATGTAACGTTCTGCATAATGGAGGTATAGGAAAACCAAAGTGAGGTCAGACAGGGCTGCATACTTTTAACAGTATTGCTCCTGTTACAATACTAATTGTGATGCTCTGCATGCAGCTCCATCAAATGATATTAAAGGTGGAGAGAAAAGTTGAAATCGTTGGGCTTAAGAAAAATTTGCAAAAACAAAAAGGATCACCCTTGGAACTTCCTCATCTGTTGTAGTAGATATTTTTAGATAATTTTAGGTAGAACATTTTAATATCTTGAAAGTATTGTGTCTACTGACGGGCGGCGAAACTGAACTTGATATTAACAGCCGAATCGGTAAAGCAAAGGCTGCGTTTGGTATGCTGTCCAAAACATGGAGAAACAACTCTATAAGCTTAAAGACTAAGCATAAGCATTTTGCGACGAGGAATCAGTACAACTGGGGAATATGTAATTCTTGAAATGCATCTCGAGGAACCGTACACGATGGCGCGCGGAAGTAGTAGAGGTCCTGCGCCCCGCAAGGGGAAACTAAGTTATCAAGTAAATTTAATTAGTTTTTATCTTGGGCTTAAGTAGGTACCTACCTTAATTTATAAACGATATCCACATCCTACTATTATTCTCACAGTACCTTTTAATAAAAGTATTCTATAAAATAGGCAGCAGTCGTAGAAGTCGGAACGACTGGTTTGATGATGAATGCAAGCTAGCGACTGAACGTAAGAATGTTGCGTACCGAGCAATGCAACAATCTCATAGAACGCGGGCACGCGAAGATGAATATAAAGAGCTCAGAAGAATAGAAAAACGGGTTCACAGACAGAAAAAATCAGCCTGGGAGAAAAACATGATCTGTAAGTTAGAAAGTAGCCGAGAGCGAGGTCCGCACCAGGCGCGGAAGTTCTACCAATCCGTCCGAAACATGACGCAGTACACACCACGCTGCACTTACTGCAAGGACGGAGAGGGAAATCTGATCACCGATCCCCAAAGCATACTGGAGCGATGGGTAGTGTACTTTAATGAATTGCTAAATGGTCAGCTCACTGCAGAAGTAGAGGCTCCACTACTTCAAGAAGAATATCCTATGTTACCGCCACCAAGCATAGAAGATGTTGAGAAGGCTATAGCCCGGCTTAAGAAAAACAAAGCCGGGAGCCGATGGCATACCAGCCGAACTATTCCACCACGGCGGGACAGCCTTACGCCAAGCAATTCATTATATTCTAGTGCACGTATGGGAGCAGGAAGAAATGCCAGAAGACTGGCGAAAAGGTATAATTTGCCCCATACATAAGAAAGGAGATCTCACAACGTGCAGCAATTATAGAGGTATCACGTTGTTGAGTACCGCCTATAAGATACTCTCCTCTATCCTACAAGAACGGATAGCCCCATACGCTAAAACCATAATCGGCCAATATCAGTGTGGTTTCATTCCAGGCAAATCAACAACTGATCAGATCTTTACCCTTAGGCAGGCGATGGAAAAATGTCTAGACTTTAACATCCCAACATACCATCTGTTTATAGACTTTAAGGCCGCCTATGATAGCATAGCCAGGGTAGAACTTTACAAAGCCATGAGAGAATTCGGCATCCCAAATAAATTGACACGACTTTGTAGGTTGACCATGACCAACGTAACAAGCCAAGTAAAAATAGCCGGATTGCTATCCAGACCAATCAACATCTTTAATGGACTCCGACAAGGGGATGGTTTGGCCTGCCTCCTCTTCAACCTGGCGTTGGAGAAAGCAATCCGTGACTCTGGCACGGCAACAAGAGGGACCATCGTCAACAGGTCCAGCCAGATACTGGCTTACGCAGACGACATTGACATCATCGGAAGGACCGAACAAGCTGTACACGATTTTTTCATCCAGATCAAGCAGGCGGCACAAAATCTGGGGCTGCACATTAGTGAAGGTAAAACAAAGTACATGGTGGCGTCGAATGCGAGAAGAACAGTTGATCAAACAATCAAGGTAGCGGAGCATGAATTTGAAGTGGTGCAATCCTTTAAATACCTTGGGTCAATAGTAGCAGCCGATAATAATATAGAAGAAGAAATACGCGGGTGGCTGCTCAATTCCAACAAAGCCTACTATAGTCTGTCAAAGCTCTTCAAATCCAGAAATCTCACCATAACTTCAAAACTGCTGCTGTACAGGACCATGGTCCTGCCAGTACTCACGTATGGATCCGAGACTTGGGTGCTTAGCAAAAGACACTCCGACCTCTTAGCCGCGTTCGAGAGAAAAGTCTTAAGGAGAATTGTTGGCCCCATATGTGAGGAAGGACGATTCCGGAGACGGTACAATCATGAATTGTACGCAATCTACCTTGAAGCAGACATAGTGACAAAAATTAAGCTCTGTAGACTCCGGTGGGCAGGGCACCTAGCTCGCATGAGTGAAGAGGAACCGGCTCGGAAAGTCCTTTGTGGTACATTCTATGGTAGACGGCGGCGTGGTAGACCATGCTTGCGCTGGAGAGATGGCGTAGACCAGGACGCCCGAAGCTTTGGGGTGCGCAACTGGATGGCGTCGGCTCAAGACCGGGATAGGTGGAGAGACTTGTTGAAGGAGGCCAGGACCGGACCCCGGTTGTCGAGCCGATGATGATGATGATGATGATTCTATAAAATGCTTATCTTTATTTGCTTTAAGAAAATATAAAAACAAATTATACCTATAATATTCTCAGTGGTTCTTAATCTGCATTTTTAAACCCTCGAAATCGATTTCCACCCCATCATCAAATACAAGCATAATATGAATTAGTTTGGCTGATTTAAGGCACTTATATACTGCACATTTCATATACAAAAAAGTGTCCCCACCAGACCCGCTGTTGGTTTTAAGTGCCGCTTGGTGTGATTGGTCTTCACAAAAGTATAAACCATGCATTCCTTTAGAGATCATGTGTTAGTGGTGGTCCATTGAATGTGGTAATTATATATACATATATGTTCCATGTTCCATTAAATATGATACGTTTGAGGGATGTTGTGTTCCCTTCTGCTATTATATTATTTGTAGTGGCCCGCATTTCCGGAAGCAAAAAATGTGACAGAAAGCAAAAAAAATGCTTGAAGTGGAATTCCATCAATTTTTGCTTCTTTTTTTATCAAAACTATAATAAAATAAATTGTTAATCAATCCTGAGTGGACAGTAGGGAATGAAAATAATAGAAAAAAGAATAGTGGTTTGGATTATGAGTACCTGACCTTATATTGAAGAGTATCTTTCAATTTTTGTTTTGTTTTTTTTTTTTTTTGATTCATGGTTAGATCAATTCAAAATATGGTGGTTTACTTATGCATATATCTAAGTCATAAGGCTATAATATAATCCAACTTTCTACAGAAATAATCATAAAATGTCATTGAATAGGGTGTGATATGATTAGTCATTGAATTATGTTTAATAATTCATCCTAATGACCCACCATTGTCGTTAATTGAATGATAAGTAAATGAGCTCATTAGCTTGCTTTTCTGTACTTGAAATAAAAAAAAAGAAAGAGAAAAAAAAGAGTTCGAATATTGGATAAGGTATGAATTTAATTTAAAATTTCGTAACTTGATGTATTTTATTACGGGTCAGCCTAATACACTCTTAATTTCTTAAGCTTTAAGACCTCAACTAACAAACATTTCTGATCAATAAGCTGTCTCTACTTGCGCTTAGCAAGTTGACAAGTTGCATTTGAAAGAATTGCTTTTTTAAACAAGATCATTACTTTTTTTTCCTAGCTGATCTTTTTATATCTTTCCAGAAATGTCTCGAGATTAACCATATCGCTTTATTTGACGAAATCGATTTTATTCACAATGCATTGCAACAGCTACAGTTCAACCAAGCTGATGTCAGACACCAATAAGATCGTTGAGCGGGTATTGAATTGCCGTCTACGGAAAATATTATGGCTGCTGACGAACTGTGCGGGTTTGTTGCAGTCTAGAGTATAGGAATCAGAATCGAAAAATGTAGAGATTCTTAAAGGGATTTGCTTATTGTATTTATTAATTTCGAAAAAGTATTCACGAGATCTGACGTGGGTTGCACTTAGGCAGAGGGGAAATTCCCGGAAGTCTACGTGCGGATAATCATGAACATGTACGAGCAAGTTGAAACAAAGGTAAGATGCCCCGCAGGAATCACCAAAGAGTTCCCAATTAAAGTAGATGTGCACCAGGAAAGCGTCTTGAGTTCTGTCCTTGATTTTCTGCTTGAAGATAAAGTGACGGACCCTAAAGTAAATCAGTTGTTCTTTGCTGACGATGGAGCAATGATAATGTTCTGGAAGGAAATGAATATCGCATTAGGGCGAAAAAGACTAAATACCTATTCTGTATGTTTTCTGATCCACGCAGGCCTATTCCGGAAGTTTATTTGATATAAACAGTGCTTTGCAAGTTCTAAAAGTTTAAATATCACTAAATATCGCGTAAGCATAGGGTCATCCATCTTCTGAGATCGAAAAATACTCCCTAAGCTGGAAGAAGAGCTCTACGCGGCAGTTTTTCGTCCAACGCTTACATACGGTTTACACTGTTGGACATATACAAGAAGTATGACAGTAAATTGACTGCAGCTAAAATTATCGACCGAATATGAAACAAGAAAATCTGACGAAGCTTTTACGTCAAAAATATCATCTTGGACGAAATATATCATGACCAACTTAGCCGGTATTGTCTAATTAACTACATTTTTGGTAGAGGTCGCCCTTAGAAAAGCATTTATTGGCGTACGATTTTCTCTAATTTAATATTCAATTTGAAAATGAATCCAACTGTTTAACCAACGATAATGTTTAATCGAATGATTTTATATTTCGAAGCGAAATTATTATTGGTTCCATTTTATTCAAAATCAACCCAATCTAAAAAAAAATCTATTTATAAATAGGAACACATAGGTAAAAACATCCTGTAAAGTATAAATATCTTTTCGTAAAAAAATTAATTAGTTTATAACCTATTTAATTTGAATTTTTTTGGTATAAACTAAAAACAGAAAAACACAACAATCTCTTTTTTGTTATCATTTCAAAAAATGCACAACACTTTTGATCATGCTAAATTTGCATGGAGTTATTCCAAAAAATTAGGTATGTATGTATGTATATGTAGCTCAGCATGGCAAAGTTCACAAAATAATTTGATAGCTATAAGAAGCCAGTTGGGCTTAAAGTTAAAAACAAATAATTTGCAGCATGCTTGCCTAATCTCATCAGTCTTTAAGAGTGTGCACTCTTTCAAATCAATTAAAAAATTTTGTATATTTTTAATTTATTAAGAATAGTATGAATGTATTATGTATTGTTTATGCATGAATATGTTTGGCGGGTGCATTAGTCGACCCACAGATAACATAGCCATGTCCTTGATCTTGGTGAAGATACAATGCTAGGATCAAAAGCTGATACTCATTCTCATTGATAGGCACGTTTATGCATTGGTTTTTTTATAAAAGCTGTTCAGTATAATTATTTACTTAGCATAACTTTCAACTGATAAGCGAAGAAATGGTATTTTGTAGGTACATACTTTATTTCTAGTTGTCTCATTTTTTCTGCATTTTTTTAAACTTTAAAATATACTTTTTTCTTTATGTCTGTGGAATAACTTTTGATGACATAACAAAATTCAAATAAATAAAATGCATTCTAATCGTACAAATATATTCTTTTGCTATAGTATTCAAGAATAAAAAATGAAATAAACTAAAGTATCATAGGCCTGGCAACGAGACCGAGACTATCTCGGTCATTCATTTCGCGACATACATTTTTATAAGCGCCTGGAAGGTCAAATGTTTGGTAAATGGAGATTTTGCTCCATACGCTTTTGCTTTTCCTAATATTTCGACGTCTTGGATTTCCTAAACGTTCACTTAGAAACACATGTTTGTTCGATTCGCTATTCAAAAAATGAGAGTCTGAAATTAAAAATTGTAGAAATCAGCTGGGTTTAGTCTACACTACACTTACATATAATAACAAGAGTTGTATAGATTGATCTTTTTTTTTTGACATAGGAAGGCATTGAAAAAAGTAGCTTCGACTCGTGTAATGTGACCTTCACATTGGTGACAATGGTATGCAATCAATTGTTCTTTTTTATCTATG
The DNA here is from genome assembly GCA_958431115.1 of Syrphus vitripennis. NCBI lineage: Eukaryota > Metazoa > Arthropoda > Insecta > Diptera > Syrphidae > Syrphus > Syrphus vitripennis. The sequence continues at coordinate 62,010,145 of OY288109.1, read as the reverse complement.
TAAATTGATCACCAAAATTCCTTTACCACGTTCGTAAAAAGAACAAAAAAATCGGTTCTTTCCGTATTTGGTGATAAAAATAAGTTTTTTTTTTTTTTGCTATAGGAAATATTAAATCTTCCCCTCCATGTTAAGATTTTAATTGTTCTAAATATTCTAATAGCTTTTTGAAAAATTACTGTTGATAACAAGTCCTTGTAAAAAACCAATAAGTTTCAATAACGATTTTAAAATTAATATTTTGAAATTATTTAGAAAAAATATTGAGTCATTATCAGCATCAACACCGGAAAATGCTTTTATGAAAATTTAGAGAGTAGGTACTATCTCGAATAACCGTGTCCAACAGTTTCGAGGTCTGAATTAAGCTCCCGGCATTAAAGACTTTCGGAATTGTTAAAATTGGTGACTGCTGCAGAAATTTGGTGAGTTTTATTTCCGTTTTCAATTTTTATTTATGTTTTACCGTTTGAAAAGTGCATCATGTGCTAACAATTAACAATTAAATCAACATTGTTGTTAATATTTCCTACTGCTGGTGTTTTATGTCTCTAGTTTCTGCAACAAAAATAATTGTATCAACTCATCACTACACATGAGACATTTTTTTCCTCAAAGTAAAATTTGCAGCTATTTGATGCGATCTTTTTTTTTTAGCGTTTAAAAATATATCCCTTCTGGTTTTTTCCACTCTATTCCACCAGAAAGTCTCAAGTGCGTGTCCAGTGTGGAAGTAGAAGTATTGGCGACGATATTAACTGAAGACTAAGCAAGAGAGTGCCTGCAGATGATTGCATTTTTATGAGACACTTTCTGTCAACCATAAGGAAACGAAATTATGTCCTTTTTGATACGAGCGCGAATAGAAAAAAAAATAAAATACTTAGGTTCTGAAGGAGTTTTCTTCACGTCCTAGTCATTTTTGTATACTTCCGTCAAAAATTAAAGTAGGTACATTGTTCAGAACACAGATTTGTTCCTAATTTATGTCATTTTTGTCCACGTTTGCATTAGACTTGTTTGTCATTTTCTGTCCCTTAAAACGCATAGAGTACTATACACTCATAATGAAGAACGGAAACCTTAAAAAATAAAAACAAAGAATAAGGACACTTTACGTTTTTCCGTGCCATATAATAAACATAAATGTATAAATAAAATTTCTTGATTCCGGGTTTTACTCGAACTGCCGTCAACAGTATCTCAGCAATCGGAGGATCTTAAATGCTTACTTCGGTGACATAAAACTAACATAATTGGTTTTTTTCTTTGTAATTTGAGTAGATGCATCGATTTTGTCACCGCTTATAATGTGTAAGGGTGGATTTATGGAGATATCTAATGTTTCCTAACTTCTGGCAACGAGTTTCTTTAGGGTAAAAAATGCATCAGTTTTGGGGTCATATACATAGGTGAAAAATGTGTTCTATTTTTTTGTCTGCTTCTCGTTCAAACCAAAAATATCAGGCTTCATTTGAATACATCGGCACTAGCGTTGATATTAATAACTCAGGTCTCCCAACCTTAATCCTGGTTTAGGAATTTAATTTCACCTTTATTTTTCAAATCTAAATTGATATCTGTAACTCACAAGTATAATAACGTATGAGGTTACTCCAAACTATTGACTTAACACACCAACCCATTATTAATTTTAGGGAACCTTGATCGATAGAAGATTAAGCGTATACGTTTTCGTATACTGTTAAATTAATATTTACATTTTTCGTATGATGAAATATATAAATAAATCAGGCGTTGCTAAGCTCCACAGTTTTATTTGTCAACCTTTTTCGGTGACCAGAAAATTTTAATTCATCCTTGAAAGAATTGGTAGATTAATTTATTTTAATATTTACTTTTAAAGAAGTAAAAAGTGAAATAATCTCTCAAAGTAAAAATAATCTGCGTTAAAATAATTAAAACTCGATACGGCGTTCCTTACTTACTTATGTCCTCGGCCTCCTGCCGTGGGGAATAGGGCCTCCACTACTCCTATGTGCCATCCTATACGGTTCCTGGAGAAGCGTTCCAGCTCATGTCAACTCTCCCCGAACACAAGAAATAGTGTTTGCTACACCACTAAAAATTTTGCTCACATTGTACTTTGACTCTTTGGAAACAACAATTCAGCAACGTGAAAAGTACTCCATACACCATACTCCACCAAAAGCTCCAACATGATACGAAAGAACCGCTCTCAAGAGTCATAATGTTAACTTGGGATGTGGAGAAAGTATTCGTAAGCGTTTGCTTCATCTGATAACCAAATAATTAATATGCGATTTTTTGCGAAAACTTAGGATAGCCAAGCCTTGGAAATCAATTTTTGTGTTAAATCAATTAGCATATAATATATTAGCATATAATAATTAACATATAAAACAAATAATACGTGATTTTTTGAAATCCCGTATTGATTGATGCACGTCGATGGATGTACCAGCAAAGCTCCATCAGTACAAAAAGACCAACGAATTCCGACGATTATTCCCAAAATAAGTGGTTTTGAGTTGCTTTGTGGACGGGCACATGATATAACGCTCCATGGTAGCCCACAACATATTATGCTTCAAAACCTTCAGGGACGATTTTTAACACTACTGTCGTTTTTATAGACGTAAAGGTTTTAATGTAGATAGACATATCATAGCAACAGGTGTTCACTATTGTAGACCGTTCATGTTTTATGTTGGATTTAAACGATCGGAAACATTCTTTCCCAGGTCATGAAAACGCTGATTAATCATCAGTTTCAGAAATATCTCGAAGAATGAAGGCTTCTTAATGACATGCAGTATAGGTACGCTGGTAATATGAGAGTATATCTCACCAAACAGTGGCACAAATCTTTACATCGTTTTGGAGACAGTAAGATTAATACACTTGATATTTCAAAAGCGTTTGATAGAGTTTGGCATCAAGCTCTCTTATCAAAAATTAGTGCATTTTTAAAATTCCTTTCGGATCGCTCAATATAAGTTGTATTGGATAGTTTACTGCGCGCTTAATATAAAAAAAAAACAACAAAAAGACCATATAACCATGTTACTATAACATGTTATATGGTCTTTGCTTAAAATCCTATTTAGTTATATTTGTATTGTATACATGGTAAAGTAGACTGTACAGTGTACACATAGAAGTGCGAATGATATTTCTGCCTAAGCATTGCTGGATGCTTTTAGTTGCTTTATTACTAAAAAGTACTGTCAAGACCTGTATAAAACAATGGCACTTTATCGCATAATGGAAGAGTTTTTACAATGAAAATAGTTTTTACGTATAATTATTATATTTTTCTGAATTTTGAAGTTTCAGTATAGAATGGTGCAAAAATTGAGCTACAATAAGAAATTCAAATATCTTTTTTTTTAATCGATGTGTTTTCCATCTACTCGGGAGAGTACTTCCAAACTCCCGTCTAAATTTTCTTTGGATGGAAACTACGGTGTGCGGTTGCGATTTGACCCTGATGCGCTGGTTCGCTATGAACATTCCTCGACGTGATCGAAGGAAAAAAATCAAAAGTAAAATTCGAAATGTTGTTTTTAGTTTGAAGTTGAAAAAAGGAATGGAAAATTTATTTTACACAAAAATAATAACCAAAATAAATACATATGTATGCAGCAACGAAACATAGAGAAGTAAATTAAAATGAAAACCTCGATTACAGAATCCGAAAAATTTTATTCCCGCGAACTTGACTCGATCCACACGATAAATAACAATCATAAAATCCGCCGGTTTTTTAAACTTCCTTATCATTTTCAAACTTTCTTATAGATGCTGACAGTTTTTGACCTTAAATTGGTATGTGAACGCTAAATTTCCTGGTTCGAGTCACGACTTACTTGTTTGTGTGCATGCCTGTACTAAAAATCGCTATACGATAATGGAGACAGAAACACAAGAATGCTTGGTATGGATATTTGTACTGAACACCAATAAAATTAATTAATTAATTATTTAATGACAATTTTACCATTTTCTCGAATTGGAATCTATTTGTTGTTCTTTTTCTGCAAAAAAATCAAAACTATAACCAAAAACTCCAATGTTAAACCTAATTTTAAACTTTCCATTTTTGTATTTTGTTGCATACGCAACAACTTTGGTGTGGACTTGAAATTCCAAAATTCATATGGAGTTCGGATGGACTGAGTATTTCATAATCGAATTAAATTTAAACTACGTTACCGACATTTATGGAGGTTCTTGCGACGGATTCTCTAATAGTAAAAACTGAAAAAAATTGTCGGAAGCCATCCGCAGACCATTCATCGGATTCTGTAGATAATAATATTGAAATAATATTGATAGAGAAAACTTATTTCAAGGAATTGATAGAAATCAAATCTGCCGTAAACATTCCTGCTGCCTTGCAATAACGTAAAGGGTCCGCCAAATAACTTTTTTTTTGAAAATGCTATACAAAAAAATTACTGAATATTTTCTCAAATTTCTTTTTTTATTTGAAAGTACAATCCTTCCGGTTAATAATGGAAAATAATTTCATTCAAATGGCTGCCTCGGCTGGCCACACAGTAGCCTACATGATCGGTCCAATTTTTAAGCAAAACAATTAAGGGCGCAAAACATCGAGTGTATAGCTTCGGCTGTGTGGCACTGTTAGGATCCTCTTTGGCTAGATTTCGAATTTAAGAATTAGAGTAGGAATTAAAAGAATAAGACAGCAATCGACTGACTGAAAAATATGTATTTATTCTTAAGTTTGTCTACAGTAAGGTTTTTTGTTACACATTTTATAGTTCTCAGAATTAATAGTACATTACATTCCAGTATTGGTTTCATATTCTTAGAGTTAATAGTTTTATTCAGATTACAATTTAATTCTTAGAACTAATAGTTTTATTCAAATTACAAATTTATTTCTTAGAATTAATAGTTTTATTAAAGTTACAATTTATTTCTTAGAATTAATAGCATATAATGATAGGATTGTTATGTATGGTTCTATGGTTTGTTAAAATCAATTTGAAAGATTAAAACCAGAACCCAGACCTGAGGTTTGAGACCCCAAAGGACGCCTCGGAATGATCCTTGGGCCCTCTGCAGAGAAATGAACAGCTGATGGAATATCAGGGGTGTCGGGACGACTTGCTTCCCTGATTGTAAAACATTTATTTATAATTTGAACTAAACAACCAGTATTTTCTGATTGTGTTTCCCTTTGATGGGTTTTTTTATAATTCTTATATCGTTTGCAACATTTTAAGAGTACATAGAAAAATATTATAATAATTATAATGTAAATAATGCTTGAAAATATTGAAGGATAACGAATGAGTGTAGGATGTCTATTTGCTTGATTGAGTTGTTCTTTGATATTGTCTAGAGTGTGCGAGATAAATTTTAAGTTTTCAAGGTTAACATTTGAAAGTGTAATAGGATTTAATTTAATATATTCGTGTGAAATGTTATATGGGGTTTTATCGCAGCAATCATCTTTGATGATGTCAATTTGAGGAATAACAGCTTCGTGTTGTATTGTAATAGTATTTTCGCTTTTAAGAAGGTTTGAGCCAAAATATGCCTCACAATTTCCTTTAAGGGAAAGTATGGACAAACCTACGATTGTGAGATCATTAATGCGATCTTCTTTTTCGCAAATTATAGTTAAATGTTTATTTTCGGATGTGATAAGTATCCATGTATTATTTTGTAGTTTATGTATAATATCTAAAACTCCGTTAAAGATTTTAGTATCGCAATTTTTTTGGTATAATTTTTGTTCTTCCAGTTAATAACGTAACTTCACAGTTAGCGTTCATAGTAGTAGAATAATAAACGTCTTGTTGACAAATGAAGTCAAATTGAGAAATTTTCTTACAAGAGTTTAATTCTTGTAGCTTAACGTACTTTTAGTTATTTTCGGAAATACCTAAGAAGTTAAAATTTGGTTGTATATAAGCATATCTTTGAGTATTTTCTTTATACGGTATTGGCAACGGTATGCATCTATAAAGGGTAAAAACAGCTGGATCCGTTAAAGGAATGTTTATAATAAACATGAGTTTATTATTTATATAGAAGACTTGGAGGTCGACAATATCCATAAAAGTATGAACGTTTTCGATATTAGGAAATAAAGGAAAATTCAGTCCGGATTTGAGAAGGTAGTTATTGTTACTAAGTTCAGTAATGAGCTGAATAGGTGTAAGTACTGAAGGATGTAGTACATTGCGTTTTGCGAATAAGATTGAGTTTATTATATTATCTAATTCTTCATTTAATTCGTTAGTCAAATATGTAAGGAGATTTACATGCTGAGATGCAAGCTCAGCTAATTCTATTTTATTTATTTTGCTTGAAGCTGATGCCATAAATACATTAATTTTTTTTATATTTTCATTCAAAGTATTTTCGGAAAACTTTAGATTATTTATTGATTCGTTGAAATTGGCAATAGTTGTTTTTACGACATGGACTTGTTCTTTCATAAAGTTTATTATTTCACTATCATCCTTTTTTTAAGTCATTAATAGTTTTTTCAAAATATTCGGCATCCTCATAGTCAAGGGTACCAAATATAGTTTTAAAAACTGTTCCGATTCCATTGAAAAGACCTCTTTTTTTTCTAACTTCATTTTTTCCTATAAGGTTTTCAATTGTTTGATATTTTGAGTATGTGTAAGGAATTTTGAATTTTAGATAATTGAGAGACTGTTGGCAAAAAAAAAAATATACATGGTCAAGGTTTTTAAACTTGCATAAGGACAATGATCTAGAATAAGTACTATTTATGAGATAAAATTTCTCATGATATATTGAGATGTTGGTGTAAGTTACCATTTTCCACCTTGTGGAAGAAACTTTAAGATGTCCCAGATTCTCGAAATATATGCCGCTTCCGTTGGTTATGCTGTCGATTTCGAACATTTGTGCTTTAGATTTGTTAGTTAAGCAAGCAATCAGTAATAACCTGAAATTAAGAAGCTGGTTTCAATCGATTTACATGTACTTTTATTGGTTTTCTATTAATTTTGATTGTTATGTTTTGATTATCGTTAATGTTAACGATTTCATATGGTCCTTTATATTTTGGGGATAACCCTTTGTTTTTTCGAATACTATTATTTTGTAAATATACCTTATCGCCTATATTATAAGAAGAATTTTTCGCATTTTTGTCATAATATGATTTTGATCGCTCCTTTGAACTCAGAATATTTTCCTTAGCTATTTCGTGTGATTTATTTAACCTGTATTTTAATTGATCTAAATAGTCATCATACGTGTATTTGAATTCTGGATCTTGGGTTAAAGAAGATGGAAGGATCGGTTTATGTCCGAATACTAACTCATATGGAGTGAACTTTGTTGTACTATGTACTGAATTATTATATGAAAATATTGCAGTTGGAAGCCAAGAATCCCAGTTATCTTGGTAATCATTTATATAGTGTTTCAAATAGTCTTTGATTGTCGAATGACATCGTTCTAAAGCTCCATTACTCTGCGGATGATATGCAGTGGTATGGATTTGTTTCATGTGAAAGAATTTTGAAAACTCTTTAAGTAGATTTGACATGAAATCTGATCCTTGATCAGTAAGCAACGTTTTTGGGATTCCATAATGACTTATAAATTTGAGTAAATTTTCTGCAACTGTTTCAGCTGTATGATCTTTAATAGCGTATGCTTGTGTAAATTTCGTAAGATCATCTTGCATTGTTAATATGAAGCGGTTTTCACCTAATGTTATTGGCAATGGGCCAACTATATCTAAACTTAGTCTATCAAACGGTTGATTTGATGTTGACGTTATTTCCATTGGAGCCTTATAAGTTTTCCTTATTACTTTATTTCTTTGACAGCTTTCGCATGATTTTATATAATCTTTAATATGTTTTTTCATTTTATGCCAATGGTAACGACTTTTGATTCTATTATAAGTTTTTCGAAACCCTGAATGTCCAGATTGGGGATCGTCGTGATTTTCTTTGAGTACCAAAGGTATCTCATCCTTATTTGGCGTAATTATTACGTCTTTAAATATAGTGATTTTAATTTTGGAATTTCTGAATATGAATTGAATTATGTGTCGAATTTTTTCATATTTAAACTGATTAAATTTGTCTTCGAAAGTAGGTAACGAAATGCTTTCTATATTGTCTTTTTCGAGTTTATTTTTAAGATTTTGAATCGTATAAAAGAAGTCTTGATAGCTTGCTTTTTCCCAACTATTTTTTTTTATGAAGCAATGATAAATTCTTTTTTGTGTTTTTGTGTTTGCTGAGGAAATGACGCTATATAATTCATGAGGGTGATTTCTTAATTGACAAAAATTGTCAGAAATTTCAGAAATGTTAGTGGCGTATTTATTGTCATCACCGAGGTCTATACTATTTAAATAAGCTATATTATCTTTTGAATTTAGTAAATAAGAATTTTGATCTGAATAGTCAAACACTTTTAATTCTAAAGAGGAATAATAAAACTTTAAACAGTCGTCATAAGTTTCTTGTGTTATTAAAAAGATTTCATGATCTTCATTATCGGCATTATGTTTAATTCTTGACAAACAATCCGCATTGAGATTAATTTTGCCTTGCTTATAAACTATATTGTATTCATATTCTTCCAATTTGAGTCGCCATCTCAAAAGTTTTGAACCTGGATCTTTGCATGAAAAAAGCCATTGTAATGGACGATGATCTGTTATAATTGTAAACTTACGTCCATAGATGTATGGACGGAAATGGTTTACGGCCCACACTATAGCAAGAAGTTCTCTTTCAATAGTGCTATAGTTGGACTCTGACCGATTTAATGTTCGAGACGCAAAACATATTGGTAAATCATTGCCTATTTCTCCTTGAGATAATATGGCTCCGATTGCGAAATTCGATGCGTCGGTTGTTACAAGAAATTCTTTTGTAAAATCTGGATATTGAAGTATTGGTTCTATTAAGAGTTTATTTTTCAATTGTTCAAAAGCATTATCTTGCGCTATATTCCAATCGAACTTAATATCTTTTTTTAATAAACAAGTAAGGGGTTTAGATATTTTGCTAAAATTTTCGATAAAGCGACGATAGTAACCGACCAATCCCAGAAATGATCGAACATCATCGGGATTTTTAGGTTTTGGAAATTCTTTGATTACATCAACCTTCGAGGGGTTGGGTTTTACTCCATTCTCGGAGATCATGTGTCCAAGGTATGCGACTTCTTTTCGAAGAAATTCGCATTTATCAGTTTGAAGCTTAAGATTATTACGCTCTAATCTCTGGAAGATTTCAGTCAGTTTCTTTTCATGGTCCTGAAGAGAGGATGCATAAATAACCACGTCATCAAGGTAAACAAAACACTTTTCACCTGTTAGTCCGGCAAGAACGTGATTCATTGCACGTTGGAACGTAGCGGGTGCGTTTTTTAAGCCAAATGGCATACGACAAAACTCGTAGTGACCATTTGCTGTAGAAAACGCGGTCTTCGACCTGTCTTCCTCTTTTACATTGATTTGGTGAAACCCGGAGGCCAGGTCCAGGGTTGTAAAATATTTACTATGACCCAATTGGTCTAATATTTCACATATGTTGGGTAATGGAAAGGAATCTCCTATAGTAACTTCGTTGAGTTTACGATAGTCTACGACTATCCTCCATTTTTTAATACCCGAAGCATCGGTCTTCTTTGGAACCACCCACAAGGGTGCGGACCACGGAGAATTAGAAGGTCTAATAATTTTTTGATCTAGCATACTTGAAATCTGTTTCGAGACTTCATCTTTATGAATTTCCGGATACCTATAAGTTTTACAATTTATCGGTCTTTTGTCTTCTAAGTGAATTTCATGTTCCACAGATTTCATTGCTGAAAGTTTATCTCCTTTCAGGAAAAATATATTTGAGTATTGACTACATATGTTTAAGAGGCTTTCTTTTTCCTCTGAATTAAGATGTTCTGTTCTTATTTCTTTGTGTAAGAGATCTAGTCGATGTTTAATTTGATTATTTCCATTTTGAAATTGAAAAGATTCTGATGTTAAAGGGATTAAGTTGGCATTTGCCTCAAAAATTTTTACTTGACAATCAAGTGTGTTAAGAACTGTAGCTATGGCTTGATTTTTGTTATTGTCGATTTTAGTAATTGCTTTGCTTAGATACACTCCTTCTAAAATCGGAAGTTCTTGTAGAATACCTTCCTTAATTTGTGGATTTAATATATTTACTCTTATTAATGTTTCTGATCGAGTAGGCAAAATGTACGGTTCGTTTTTACAATTATTTATAAAGCATGGAAAAGATTCTCCATTTTCTAGACTTAAGGTTTTAATTTTATAATTAAGATTAGCTTTTTTAGAAACGAGAAAGTCATTTCCCAATATACCATCATATGGAATATTAGATGGGGAATCGATAATATGAAATATATTATCATAATTTATGATCTTAGAATTTTCGGATTGAATAAAAAATTTGAGATTTAAGAAACCTATGCTTTCGATAGGATTTGTACCCTCGTTAATTCCTTTAAGTTTTATTTTATTATCTGGAATAATTTTTGTATTTTCTTTAAGATTTGATTTTTTTAATATTGATACACTTGCACCGCTGTCAATTAGAAATTTAAAATAACCTGATTTGGATCTATTTGAATTAACTATGGTAAAAATTGTACTGTCATTAGATAAAATTATTCTGAAGATTCTGCGGCTGTCATTATTTCCGCTCGAAACCCCGCAGCATTTGTTTCGAGGCTTCTTATGTTTTCCGAAGGCTTTGAAGAATTGCTTGAATTCTTTAAATCTTGTTCCTTTTTCCATTTAAGTTTCCTACATTCTTGAAGAGTATGCCCTACCTTTTTGCAGTAATTGCAATTATTATTGACATTATTAGAGGTTGTATATAATATGGGTTTAGTTGTATTAGGTTTCTTAAAATAGTGATTTGCTGAATGTCCTGTTTTATGACAAATAGAACATTCGACAGGTTTAAAATTGGACTGTTTTATTTTGATTAGCAAATTGAACTTTTTCTTCTTCAATCGCTAGATTAAAAGCTTCATTTAAATTTTCTATGTTTCTTGCTCTTAACATGTTGCTTATATCAGGTTTGATATTCAATATAAATGTATGCAATGCTAAGTCATTCATGGCTGCAAGTCTTCCCGGTAGCTAAACGGGTATTGTTGTATTTTGTTGGGTTGATGTTAATAAACATTTTAACGCGGTTTCAACCCTGCAAATATATTGCGAAATCTGTTCTGTAGGTTGTTGTTTGCAAGATAAAAGTTCTATAAGTAAATGCCCATGATGCTTAGAATCAGCATATATGCTTTTGAGAAAGGTTTTCAATTCTAACCAAGTATTGAAATCATGATTAGATACTGCTGCTTCTGCTTTACCACTCAACTGAGTTTTGGTATAAGCCAGCAAAATATCAATCTGATCGGGGGTAGCGATTCTGAAAGCTGCATCTACAGCATTTAAATATGGAATCAATTTCTGTCTGTCGCCATCGAATGGCTTTATAAATTTAAAAAGGGTTTGCAGTGGAACAATTATCGCTAAATTGTTTCCATCTACTTCAAATTCATCATCTTGTTCTTGATTTGCGTTAGCCATATTAAATACGTTATCTACTTATACTATTCAAATATTAATTTTTATAAAATTATATATGTATCTACTTAGGTAAGTTTTATTTTATTTTTTTTTTTTTTTTTTTTTTTTTTTTTTTTTTTTTATGAATATAAAGCTAATAATATACTACCTATACACTAAGAATAAAAATATATATAAAAAAAAATGTATGTTACTACTCGTATTTTCACTTTTATAATGATTTAATTACTTACAAAAAGATTTTCATTTTTTTTTTTTCACTGAATAAAATATGCTGCTTAAGATGATAGGTACTGCTAATAGATGTGGTGATATGTGACTCTGATATATATATGTAGGTACTTCACTTTGTTGATTATGATGTTCCGATTTAGATGATTATTATTATAGATACTTCTATATTGTATAATATGATGTTTTTCTGATTATGATGCTCTGATGATGATAATTTATTATAGTTATAGATACTACTATGTATATGATGCTCTGCTGATATTGAATGTGTGTATTTTTATATACGATCGAGGAAGAAGAAGTTTTTTTTGCGAAACTTATTTTATATTCTCAAACACAATTTTGCGGTAGGTATGCTTTTTTTTTTTTGTTTTTTTTTTTTTGTTTGATTTTGGATGGATGGATGGACAAGGCACACGATTTTAAATGATTGTTACTTTTTTTTTTTTTATTATTTCACTTCTGACACCAATTTATTTATGTTAGGATCCTCTTTGGCTAGATTTCGAATTTAAGAATTAGAGTAGGAATTAAAAGAATAAGACTATTCTCGTTGACAATCAGCAATCGACTGACTGAAAAATATGTATTTATTCTTAAGTTTGTCTACAGTAAGGTTTTTTGTTACACATTTTATAGTTCTCAGAATTAATAGTACATTACATTCCAGTATTGGTTTCATATTCTTAGAGTTAATAGTTTTATTCAGATTACAATTTAATTCTTAGAACTAATAGTTTTATTCAAATTACAAATTTATTTCTTAGAATTAATAGTTTTATTAAAGTTACAATTTATTTCTTAGAATTAATAGCATATAATGATAGGATTGTTATGTATGGTTCTATGGTTCCTAACAGCACGTAACGCCGTCCTGTTGAAACCAAATGTTGCCAATATCCTACTCTTCAATTTTGTGAACAACAATTCGTTCAACATGGCCCGATAACGATCGCCATTGACTGTAACAGCTACTCCTTGCTCAATAATAAATAAGGTAGGGGGCCAAATAAGGCCCACCTAACAGATTTTTCTAAATATCTTCTAGGTTTTTGAGAATATCCGAGTAAACTAAAAATTTTATGATTCTTTGTCATTTTATCTACATGAATACATAGATTTTATTGATTTTTTTAATTGAAAAATATATTTTTTTGACATTTAAAAAAAGCTTATGTTGTTCTTAATAAGGCCCATGGGGTCTTAATAAGGCCCACTCAGTTTTCTTAAGAATTTCGCAAAATTTCTAGCAAGAAAACAATGTTTTGAAAGTAAAAACACAAACAAATCAATGTATTTTAATAAATATATTCTTTTAAATTTATTTCATAAGAAAACAGTCTTTTCAGTTAAAAAAATACATAAAATAAACAAAAACTTAAATTTAACAAAAAACATAAACAAAAAACGCTTAGAAGCTTCACGCTGTATCAAACCGCGTTTTACAGCCTGCAACGCGTTTTCCATATCGACTTCTGTCCAAATATAAGCTCTTTTTTTGGGTAAAGTTGACATTTTGTCTGAAACACACTAAAAATACAAAATAAAAACCAATAATTTAAAAGGAAATTTGCATATGCCCAATAAGGCCCATCCCTTTTTTTTTGGGCCTTATTAGGAACATGCAGGACTTTTAAAACCAAATTTATATAAAACTAACTATCAAAAATTTTTTCCAAACAAATGTTTTTATTTACTCCAAATATTATATATTATACGGTAAAAATAAAAAATATGTTCTTACTTTGTTAAAATTCGTTGAAAAAACACAAAAAAAAAACACAACTTTTTTATAATTTAGTAGGCTTTCACCCGTCAACAAACTTCATTCAACCGCAGGTCACGACACGAATCGCGCAGCTGTCTTTTTTCCTTTGTGTGTGTTCTTGCAGACATGGTTTACTAATGCAAAGGAAAAAAAGCCCCGTTATTTGTTCGTTTCTGTGTTTTCTGAGAAGTGGGCCTTATTAGGAACAGGGCCTTATTTGGCCCCCGTACCTTATACCGGCAGTCGCAATCGACCCGGGAAACAAAGAAGATCGTTTTACTTTTATAACTCGTGCGGATTTTCTGTGCCCCAAATGCGACAATTTTGCTTGTTTACATACCCGACAAGATCAAAATGAGCTTCATCTGAAAAGATGATTTTGTTGGCAAAATCGTCTCAATGATGTCTCCGAAATGTTCAATTGTTGAGAACGACGACGACGGTGAATTGATGTTGATGGCGCTTCACGCACACTTTCTGCCATAGCAGCAATATTCTCGGGTTTACGCCCTGTTTTTCGCTTTTCACGCTTTGGTTTATCGATGGGATGCCAGTTTCTTTCACTTTTTTCACAAGATAACATACATACGGAGCTGATGGTGCTTCTCTTCTTCCAAAATTCGTACGCAATTTTCGCACACATTCTGCAACATTACCATGATTTTCAAAGTAATGTCGCAATATTTTCCAGCGTTGTTCAAGCGTATACACAACCATATTCGTTCAGCGGATTATCTGTCAAATCAGACATGAGCTAAGTGTTACCATTCACGAAATTAGCACCAGTTGAAAAAAAAACGTTAGATTGCGGACCCTTTATATTGCAAATTTTAAGAATATTAATGGAATTGTATTTATGTCATAATATTAATGTATGGAACTAAAAAAAAATATTATGGAAGTAGTGAATTGCACAAATAATAAAAGTAAAAGTAATCAGGATTTCAAAGTTAAATGAAATAAAACTAGAATTAATGATTAATTAAACAAACATATTATATAATAAAAAAAAAGTACAAGAAAAAAAAAAAGAAAATTTTCTAATTGTATACTTTAACAAGGCCGTATTCAGGGGGGGGAGTTCACAGGGGTTTGAACCCCCCCCCCCCCCCAAATCCTGTATCAATTTTGTTTTTCAAATATCGAAAAATATTAAATCATTCGCTATCCACACCATAATTGAATTTGAATTTTTCAACACTTTAATCTAGGTGAAATATGAAATTTCTAGGAATTCATGTTGAATTTTCTGACACCTCGTTCAAATAAAGTACCTATTATTTGTTGAACACTGACTTGTGTATAGTTATAATAGTGATTGTTTTTATCAAAAGACAATAACTATAATGTTCACATCAAAAGACAACCAAATACATATTTTTTTTAAAATTGAAAAGAATAAAAAGCAAACTTCAGATTCTGCTCTAATTACAAAACGAAAAGCCTCTATCAGAGAAGCAGCTTGGAAAGTGGCCGGCAGAAAAACGTTGACGTTCTTCAAGAAGAAAGTGACTTACAATCCGATAATTTATTCTTTTGTTTTAACAAAAACTTTGATTCGGACTGCAAGCCTTTCCGACAGGAGTAGAGACCAATTCTAAAGAAAATAATAGAAGCAAACATATTCGAGAAAATGTTGTTGCTGAATTCAAAGATATCTTTGACGCTGCGCAAGGCCTTCTAAATATTGTGGATGAAAATGAAACTTTAAAAACTCCACGAACAGCATTGAGGCAGCAACACCGAGCCAATGTAAACACCTCAGATCCTGAAAATTATTTTAGGATATTAGTTGTTTTGATTCCTCTGCTAGATGATCTCAAAACTCAGCTTAAAATGTGGTTTGAGAACCATAAGTCTGTCCTATCATGACTGTATATTTTGATACCTTCAGTACTTGGGAAAAGTGAAGAAAAATTTAACGCAGAAAACTTCCAATTTTATAAAAGATTTTTGGATTGGGACACGTTTAAGGCTGAGTTTATGATGTGGATGATAAAATGTCATGAACAGGAAGAAAGTCAACGTTCAAAGACAGCTATAACAGCTCTTGGAGACTGCAGTAAGGATATTTTCCCCAATACAAATAAACTTTTAAAAATTTTGGCAACTTTACCAGTATCAACATGCTCTCCTGAAAGAACGTTTTCGACGCTGAAACGACTGAAAACATTTTTAGGAAATTCCACGGGTGAAGAACGGTTAACTGGATTAGCGTTAATGTCAATTCATCGACATATCAAAATCAATACCGACGAAGTGATTGATGTTTTTGGAGTAAAAAAGGCCAGGCGATTAGATATACTTATGTAAAATAGGTAATGTTAATTTTTGCTTACTCTTTGTTGTTCCTTCTTTAACCTATTTTACCTTTTTCCGTTATATGTACATACATATAAATACTACTCATTAAATATAACTGAAATTTGAAATTTAAGATTTTTTATTACCCTCAATATTTTACAACATAAAAGGTGAAAAGATATTTTTCAGAAAACATAATCCACCGCCCCCCCCCCCCCAAATATTTGTCTGGCTACGGCCTTGTACTTTAATATTCGAAAATCAAGCAGAAATAAGAATGCATGTAGTCCCGAAAAATGAATGAGTTCTTCAACAAAGTTTAACTATAGGAAGGGTTATTGTATCGTGCTGTGTTCGAATATCTGCAAAGCGGACACGTTTATCTATACCAGGATAAACTTTTACAATACGATACGACCCAGGCGCCATTCATTTGGAGGTTGATTTTCATTTCTCACTACTATCAAATCATTTTCCTTGACATCCTGTTGGGGCTGTTTCTATTTATGACGCTTTTGAAGTTCTATATATATTTTTCCATCTAACACAAAATTGTTGATGAAGTATCTCTTATTTTCTCCATCTGTTTATGGAGTTTAAAGAAAAGTCGGTTAAGTCTGGTTCGGGTGGAGCTAGAAGAGGGCCACCTCAAAGAAAGTGTCTTGGCGTAAGAGGCAAAATGTCTTCAGAATTATCTCACATTGAACAAATTGGCCGAGAATTGAGGCAAGCTTCGATTTTAGCTAAAAGTGTTGAAACTCCTCAAATGTATATTTATGATCTGCTGCAATCTTTCTGAAATGCTTTGTGAAGCTTTTTATCCCCGCTTCCCATAGACCACCCATATGCGGTGCTCCTGGAAGAATTAATTTCCATTCTAAATTTTGGTCAATTCATTTTTCCGAAATAATTGAAGGGAGTGGAGTTTTGAAAGACTGAAAGACTGAAAGACTAAAAGTCCTTCGCAATGATTTTGCTGGCGCCGATTAAGATAGTACCATTCTTCGACGAGCAATGAAACGACTTAAGGCGGCCAAGAAAGATTCTCTTGAAAGGTTACTGGTAGCTCCCAAATGAATAGCCTTTGTAGAAAAGCAAACAAACAAAGACACGTATCCTTTAGATAAGCGGCAGTAGTGACCTGTAAAGGATTTGACTGTATAAGGTCCCGCAAAATCGAAACCCGTATTCAAAAAAGGCAACGAATCTTACGTCCGTTCAGGTGGCAAAGCCGCCATGATTTGCTGGCGCATCTCTTTTTTATGGATTCTACAAGTATTGCACTGTCTGATAAATTTTTTTTAGTTTCGGAATCCAATACTCTTGTCAACAAGTGATTTCCGCCATGCAAAGATTTTTCATGGTTGAAGTCAATGATAAGTGAAGTGATTTGTTCATGATATGGTAGAATAATTGGATACCTTTCATTATAAGAAAGAGATGAGTTAGCCAAACGTCAATTAACCCGTAGGATTTTGTCGGAATCGATTATAGGATTCAGATTTGCTAATGAGCTCTTTAATGGTATCTGTTCACCTTTTAAGAGCAGCGAATATTCGTTTGGGTAACACATAGATTGTGATAATCGTATGATTAGATTTTTTGCCTCAAGAATCTCTTTGGGAGTTAAATCCCTTGAGCTCCTATTTAACTCATGCTTATACGGATTCGATGAGTCCTATGTAAAAAACGAAGCATGTATGCTATTACATTAGCGTTGCCATCCGTCCGGGTTTTCCCGGACATCTACTCTTTTTAACCTATGCGGGGAACTTCCGGGATAGTTTTTGCTAATTGTCCGGGATTGTCCTCTTTTCATCACTAAAAAAAAGTTTTTTAATATTCTTTATGTATTTCCTATTCTAAAACTCAATCGCGGCTAATAAGTTGTTGTGTTTTAAATTATATAATTATGCTTTTAGCTGCTCACAATGCCAAGAAGAAAATGTACTTTCAATGAAGATTTGAGGACAAAGTTTACTTCTTTTAAAAAAGGAAAATACGACTGGGAGGTGTGCTGCTCCATTTGTAATTGTACAATTTCAATTGCAAATAAAGGTAGAAGGGACATCGAAGATCACGTTAAGTCCGAAAAACATTCCAAAAATTTACGAGCGTCAACATCGTCAGCAGCGTTGGATTCGTTTGTTGTAAGGCGGCCGGCAGCTGACCAAAAACGTTTAAAGGCAGCAGAGGCAACAATTGCATACCAAACTGTTTTTCATCACCAATCGTTCAATTCACTCGATTGCACCATGAAATTAAACCAAAAGATATACTTCTACTCAAACATTTGCAAGCAACTGTCCTGTGCACGAACTAAGGCTACTGCGATAATCACCAATGTTATTGCCCCCTTTTCTATATCACAGGTACTATGTGATTTAAAAACAATTGCTTTCATAAGTGTTCAAACAGATGCTAGTAACCATTTAGCCTTGAAAATGTTCCCTGTTTTAATAAGATATTACGATTTTAAAAATAGTGGAACTAACAGCAAGATTCTGAATCTTGCATTCGAAAAAAATGAAAAATCCGACACTATAACCCAGCTGATTGTAGAAACTCTTACAAAAAATAATTTATTAACAAAATGTATTGGGTTTTGTGCTGATAACTGCAATACCAACTTCGGTGGCCGACAAAGGAAAGGTTCGAATAATGTGTATTCGAAGTTGAAATTATTAGTAAACCAAAATATGATCGGTGTAGGCTGCCCACCACATGTGTTGAACAGTTGATGTTGATATAATCATTGTTAAAATATATAACTACTTCTCTATATATACTGTCAGAACGGAAAGACTTCGAGATTTTGCTGAATTCCTTGACAATGAATACAAGCCACTCTTATACCATTCAAAAACCAGATGGCTTTCTCTATATCCTGCAGTTGAACGGCTTTTGCTCATGTTTGAAGTCTTAAAATCCTATTTCGAAGAAGTTGAGAACCCACCAAAAATATTGATTGAATTCTTCAAAGATGATTTGAGTGAGGCGTATTTATTTCTAGTTTATTCTCTTATGTCTATTTTTAATTTTAATATTCAAAAACTTGAAAAACAAGATATATCTATTATTGAGACCGTGAATGTTTTACAAAATATTGTAAGCAATATACAAGAGCGAATCAATAGTAATTTTATTCCTATCAAAATTAAATCTATCATGAAAAAGCTTGTTGAATCTGGTTTACAAGAAAAAGTAAACAAATTTAAAATTGATACCAATAACCTCTATAATGTAACTGTCAAATATATTGAATCCTGGCTAAAACCTTTCGAAGAATTTACAGTTTTTTCGTGAATGCAGTTCAATGATAAAAACGTAACGTGGGAATCAGTTGAACCATGTTTGATTTATATTCAGGAAAAAATTGTTAATGTTAGGGACAGTGAGTTATTTGATCAATTTTTTAATCTCAAGCACTATATGGATAACCTTTCTCCTTGCGATGAAACTAATGTTAACACAAAATGGACTGAATTCTTTAAAAGTTGTACCTCCATAGAATTATACAGTGAATTAATTAAAATTGCGGAGTTTTATTTCGCATTTCCTAGTCACAATGCCGATGTTGAAAGAGTTTTTTCTTTGATTAATTCGCAATGGACAAAAGAAAGAAACAAATTGGTGCCCGACACTGTAAAAGGCATAATTTTAACAAAATTTAATTTTCAAGCATTGAGTTGCGAATCTTTTTATGATTCTTTAATGTCAAGCGATGGTGAAATACTTAACAAAATTAGATGCAATGAAAAATACAATTAGAATAGATCATTCTTAAAAATCTTTTCAGTTAATTAATCGTGTAGGTATGTATTTATAAAATATCCAACCTACGGGGTACCCTAAACTTTTTTGTTTTTTAATTTCATTTATGCAATGTATAAAAATGTATATAATGTGCTAAATGTTAATAACTTAACGTATACAAAATATGAAATGTTCCAATGAAATATGATGACAGATGTACCTACATAATATGTAACTATTTATAAATTAATTTATTTTTATTATTTAAAAAAAACTGAAGTACCCAAATAAAATAATAAAAAAAAGTAATGTCCTTGTGTCCTCGTTTTGTACTCTTTTTTGGATTCTAATTTGTCCGGGAAAGTCCGGGATTTCAAATCTCGCTGCCTTATTTCATCAAAATTCTTCTGGCAACCCTATATTACATGTATTGCTTCAGTCAAAGACGAAAATTGGATTATGATATTTTCAATATTGTTAATGTTCAAATTTGTGTGATTTGACTTTACTGGCTTTCGTTCTAAATCATCTCCTTTTGGACATGCAAGTATTGTTCTAGGCCAAACCTGTTCAGACTGACTAAGCCATGAGGGACCTCTCCACCAGACACTACTTTCCTTAAGCTGATTCGGGGTTAAACCCCGAGTAGCCAGGTCAGCTGGATTGTCAGCAGAACGAATGTGCATCCATTTGGCATGAGTTGTATGCTCTTGTATAAGAGATCTTCTGTTGCCAACAAATGTTATCCAGGTGCAGGAAGGTTTTTCCAGCCAACAAAGAACGCTAGAGCTATCTGTCCTAAGAAAAAGTTCATAGTTTTCGCAATTGAGTAAGGCACCACAACCACATAATTCAAATCTTGGAAGTGACATTTGTTTTACTGGTGCAACTTTACTTTTAGCGCACAGAAGGTGAGTTGACCAAGTATTTTTCTCACTCTGTACAAGTATGTAAAGAGTGGCAGCATAAGCACTCTCGGAGGCATCACAGAATCCATGAATTTGAATGGAACTTGAACTAGGACCATACTCAATCCACCTATGTAGGTATTTTAATTGATTCAATATCATGAAAGTTATCAAAAAACTCTTTCCAGCGATTAGGGGCATAATTCTTCGGTCCCAAGACGTCCCATCCTTCCAGATTTGTGGCATTATAATTTTAGCAGTAATGATTACCGGAGATAACCATCCTCCCGGGTCAAATAACCGAGCTATAACAGAAAGAACAGCCCGATTTGTGGTTTTGTATTCAAATTTCTGAGCAGACAATTGAAACGAATCTGTTTTAGCATTCCACTGAACACCAAGAGTTTTCTAAATACTTTTGTCTTCAAATTTTAAAAGATCTTGATTGTAAAGATCAGAAAGTGGAAAATTAGAAATCAGATCAGTGCATGTAGCTGTCCATTTTCGGAGTGAAAATCCTGCTGAGCCTAAAGCTTCTTTGAGTTCATCCTGTATGCGTAGGGCTGTTTCAAGGTCGTGTGCTCCTGATAATACATCGTCAACGTAAAAATCATTTTGTAGGGGTTGAGAAGCTAGTGGAGAAGTGTTTTTGACGTCGTCAGCTAGCTATCTCAGAGTTCTCAGAGCAAGATATGGAGCACAATTAACCCCAAACGTAACCGTGTTAAGTTCGTAGACAAAAATTTCACTTTGGTCAGATTTACGAAAAGGATTCTTTGTGTTCAGGATGTACTTTAATTTGACGGTACATCTTTTCGATATCTACAAAAATGTCGCCATGGAAGAATGAGCGTCATTAAATCTGATTGAAGCACAGGACCAGGATGCAAAATATCGTTAAGACTGGAATCATTACTCGTAGAGCTTGAAGCATTGAACACAACTCGAACCTTTGTACTAAGCTTTTGAACCGAACGTAATTTGGATGGATGTTAAATAATCACCACCAAATATTCATTTGAGTATCACATGCTGGAACCTTAATGCAAGGAGAAGAAGATAAATTTGAAGTGATATAGGCGACGAATTTGTAGTGTCTGCATGATTCATAATTGCGAGTCTTTTATGGTTTTCGATTATATCTGCTAAGCAGTAAATATAAGGTGTAGATGAAAAACAATATTCACCTTTTATCGATTCTAACTATTTAACGTTGTCGTTATCACCTGTGTCATCATCTAAAGCATTAGGCTGAAGACATAATGCATAACATCGTTTTATATTCAACCACAGATTATTAAGTTCAATTTTATGAGCTTCTAAGGAGCTTTCGGTTTGATCAGTTATTATTATTTCTTTATAGTTTGTTTGGAACGAAATCAGTTCGTCGGTTGAAATAATAAAATTTCTTAGGGCTGTCATTTTGAATAATTTATGATTTATTTAATGAAACTAAAGAGCTAATCAGCATGAAAAAAGCCACCAGAGAATGGCAAGAAAAATGATAAGGCTAAAAAATCGCGTTTAGATATATATCGAGATTTTTGCACGTGATATTCAAACACAGTAAGATATGAACTACCGTCAATTAAAACAAATTATCAAAATAGTAATTACAAAAAGAAAGTTCAAAAAATCACTCAAGAATCAAACTATAACACGCAAACTCTTTTCTGTTTGCCCAAAAAAAAAAATTATATATTTAAGTGTAAACCAAATCACTTGCACTTATTTTAAAATCTAAAATATTTACGCACCTGATCAAATAATTTAAATTGTGAAAAAAATAATAAATTTCTTCTTCTATGTATGTTGAAAGTCTTGATGTCTTCTTCAGTATGATAAGTCTTGAGGATTCCGGGGGGTTCTTTTATTTTGGAACAAGCTATGTGGGTTGCAATTCCAATGGATTTATTTGAGGCTTGAACAAGAATTTTCTTGATAATTTGACCAATAGACAAATGGTTGATAAATAAAATCTTAATTTTCGATGCAAATTGAAGAAAATGCAGAATTGATGAAAATCCAGATGATTCGCTTTAGTTTTGCAAGGATTGCAATTTTCGAATGAAGAGAATCGTTGACTATCGATTTTATTGAAGTTTGAATTGAATTCTTCTTGTGGTATTTGGAGATATGCACATCGAATTCTTATAAATTCAATTATTAATTTATTTATTTGTATTTATATTTATTTTTATTTATTTATTTATTTATTTGTTTTTTTATTTATTCATCTGTTTGTTAACATAGTTATATATTCAATTATTTATTTATTTATTTGTTTGTTTATTTATTTATTCATCTGTTTGTTAACATAGTTATATATTCAATTATTTATTTATTTATTTATTTGTTATTTATTTATTTGTTTGTTTATTTATTTATTAATCTGGTTATTTATTTATATGTATATTTATTTATTAACTGATTTATTTATCTATTTACTTTTTATAATTTACTTATTTATTTATTTATATTTATTAACTTATTTATTTATTTAATTATTGAAATTACTTACTTTAGTAAGATATATTTATTTAGCTATTGCTTGTAAAGCATTTTTGAGATTGGCGCTTTTAGCAATTTTCTAGCCTCCTATTCTCTCCAATCTTGGATAACATGTTTCTGACAATTTGAAGAAAGTTTTTTTTTTGTAGCGTTTTCCTTCGATTTTTCATTTTATTAAACTGTGATAATTTATATAAAAATGTTATATTTTTCAGAAGTAAAGTAGAGTTATACTAAATCTCTGTAAATTGTGCAATATAGTTATAAGAAAAAATGTAAATAATTACTGCTACAATAAAATATACAATACAATACGAAACTTGAATGATGGTACGAGAACTTATCTGGTTCGATGGACCAAAAAATGGCAAGAGTATGATAACCGGGGTGCCGAGAAATGATAACGGATTTTTATAGAACACGGCAACACAAGCATTTTTTACTATAGGAGGGGGGGGGTCTATCTCCCCCCGTTTAGGCGGTAGGGGCAATTTAAAAAATATGTACGTTAAATGGAAAAAAATTAATTAAAAATAACGGTAATACTTAAAATTAAGTATTATACGTTATTTTAAAGCCAACATTCTATTCTATTAGCCAGTTTTTAAATCAAGTCTAAACTATGCATAGTTTTTGAAAAATTTAATTTTAAACTCAAAATTTGAGTAAAAAAAAGTTAAAAAATAGTTTTAAATTTCAATATTTCAAAACCATAAGTTTATAAATAATTTTTTTTTTTAATAATTTGTTGCTATTATTAATAGTCAATCAAAAACTGAAAACTAAATCATTTTATGCCTTTTAGTTTTTAAGAAAATTGAAAATAACCACAACTACTATTTTAATTTATTTATGTTTTTTTTTGCTTGAGTGGTCTTATTATGATAGTAATAATAATTATTGTAGGTGCGAGTTTGAGTATATGCAACAGTGGGGTGTGTGCGAGTTTATATGTATGCAACAGTGGGGTGTGTATGGGGGGCATGCTGCCCCCCTGCAATCCCCCTACTTGGGCCCACTGTAGGATTTGGGGTAGGTGCGAGGTGGGTGTATGACACACCGAGGTGTGAATGGGTGGTGCAACCCCCCTGCTTGGCCTTACTATAGGATTTGGGGTGCGTGCAACATGGGGTGGGTGCTAAGTGGGGTGCATGCAAACTTTCTTTTGCATTTAAATAAACTGGATTTAAGAAAAATTTATTTATCCATATTCGATTATAACTATTAAAATAAGACTACGTAAATACTCAAGCAAGGAAAAAATAATTTAATTAAAATATTTTTTTTGGTAATTTTCAATTTTCTCAAGAACTAGAAGATATAAAATCATCTAGTTTTCTGATTTTGATCAAAATTAAATTACAGCAATGAATTCTAAAAAAAAAATAACATAAGGTAATGTTAAAGTTTTGAAAAATTACACATTAAACCTTATTTTTAACTATTTTTTGCCCAAATTCTGAATTTCAAACAATTTTTTTCAAAAATTATGCATAGTTTTGACTTGATTCAAAAAGTGGCTAATAGACAAAAGTGTTGGCTTTAAAAAAATATATAAAACTTAGTTGTAAGTATTACCGTTATTTTTTAAATATTTGTTTTCCATTTAACGTACATATATTTTAAATTGCCCCTACCGCCTAAACGGGGGGAGATAGACCCCCCCCTCCTATAGTAAAAAATGCTTGTATTGCCGTGTTCTGCAAAAATCCGTTATCATTTCTCGGCGCCCCGGTTATCATACTCTCCCCCAAAAAATGTGCGGGTGCGATTTGACCCTGATGCGCTGGTTTGCTATGAAAATTCCTCGACGTGATCGAAGGAAAAAATTCAAAGTAAATTTCGAAACGTTGTTTTTAGTTTGAAGTTGAAAAAAGGAATGGAAAATTTATTTTACAGAAAAAAATAATAAACAAAATAAATACATACATATGTATACAGCAACGAAACATAGAGAAGTAAATTGAAATGAAAATAGACAAGTAAGTAGATATAAATTACATATTTTAGATACAAATAATATTGATAGAACATACTTATCCAAAGGAATTGATAGAAATCAAATCTGCCGTAAACAGACGGACTGCAAAGCATTGTACCCTTGCACTATCTAAATCATTATTTCAGTATAGCAAGCATTCGTTTTGATAAATGTAAATTGTAACCTATAAATAAAAAAAATACTCACTCACAAAAAAGGTAGAAACGACGATTTGAGTTTTTCATTTTTAATTGAAGAGACACAAACAATTTTACTCCACACATGTAATATTGGCTAATTTGGTTAAGACCAAATAACACGCCAACATATATAATCGTTTGTAACTTTTTTTATAAACGACTATTCGGTAACAATGTCAAATTTGCACAAAATGATTCTTAAAATATTTCAATGTTATCTAAAATTAATAGACACTGTAGTTCTAAATCCATATCCATAAACCTTAAATTTATACACCTCTTCAAACTAAATTTACCTTAAACATCCTGTTTTATAACGACTTTCCCTAAAGTATCCTATTGCACCCATTAAATATTGACAAAATCAGCAACTGACCTCTCAACAATGAAAATGAAAAACCACAATAAAGTTCCTTCTTCCAATCTCCGCATCGAATTTCCTCTCAATCAGCTTTCGATCGCCTTTTAATCAATAAACAAGTTATGTTCTTGTTTAACATTCCAAATATCTGAAATGACATCTTAAAGTAATAAGATAGTTATTAATTGATAAGAAATTTTATTCCCACACAGTATAGAGCACAATGTACAAGTGCCTAACTAAAAGCAGGTATATGTACATATGTATAATAATACAAGATGCTGTACCTGATATTCGCAGAGAAAGAGACGAGTTTCAAGTAACCCATCAAGAATAAGTGTCACATCCTTATCTTAATGTATCCTTGAAAAAAATGCAATTGAACGTACAGATACAGACTGAATATTTCATATTAATATCTGTCCTATAGTGCAAGATCGAAAATGAACACTTGTGTGGAAAAATCAAGAAAAGTATTTCATAGGGATTAAAATTCAATGGATCCGCTTGATGCTCGGACCCTTATAAGAGTACATATTGCTCTCTAGTGGTTTCACAAAAAAGGATACCTTTCGTAAGTTTTTTTTTCGCAATATGGTCAACATATTGTTGGGATTTTTTTTTAAACCAACTCAACTGTTACAATAGACAGATCAATAACCAATGATCCTTTCGTAATGATCATTCTATATTGCACCGACAATGATGTAACAGAAGAATCAAATACAAAAAATAATGCGATACCTACAAAAAAAATGTTCTTTGTCCATTCGTTTGTCCATCTTTTTCAGCAGTATTACTTTTTCCTATCCCAATTTCCACTGCGATTGAAGCGTGCAAAATTCAATTTTAAGTAGATATCCAGTATTTTTTTCAGAGAGTTAAACGTTTTCAAATAAGATTTTAGTAATGGGAGGATTGAAAGGGGCACTCGAACAAAGTGTATTAGTGCATGATAAGATGAATGCATGTAGGTACAAAGTACCTATGTACCTGTACATATAATGTTTATAGGACTCCAACTCCAAGTTAGTATGTTATTTTGTATGAATATACGATAAACAAAAATCATTTCCGGTGCGGTGGGATAGACAGCGCCATGGGTAGCCTATTATAGTATATAGTGTCTTGCTTTAAGTATATGAAAAAGTAGAACAAAATAGTATTTTTTTTGTTATGCTGCTTTCATTTGATACGGTGCGATTTTAGGATATCCAACCGCATTGACACGCCTCTAAGATACAAATTTATACAAACCAATTTCTGCGAAATAAATCAAATTCGATGCGAGCAGGTAAGTTGGTATATATTGAGTAGGTACCTACATGACATGTTACCACAAAAGTTTAATAGAAATAAAGGTCAAATTGAATTGAAATATCCGGAAATGGAGGTAAAACTGAAATGAAATCGAAAAGTGAATGTGTTTTAATCATAAGGTATCAAATTGCCATCAGATGAAATATGGGCGAAAGGAAGGTATGTATATGAAGTGTATAAAGGACTTAGTGAAAGTAAATTTTTTGCCCTCAATCTCAAGAATATTTTTTTGAATTTTATTTTTTTTATGTATGTATGTATATCATACATAATATACAGAATACTTTTTTTTTTTATTGAAACTGCAAGAGAAGTTTTATCATAAAATGTATGGTTAAGGGCGCATGCAGGGGGAGAACTCGAAAATTAAAAAAAAAAACATTATGTTTATTACTTTTAGGTAATCTGATTCCCAAAGATTGAAACCAGATTTCAAAATTTTTCTGTTGAAACCTACTTTTAAATGAAAACATATAAAAATTTTCTATAATATGAATAATTTTTCGCGAAATTCGTGTTATCGTACATTTTATAAAAAATTACTTAAAAAGAAAAAAAATATTTACTAATAAATATATCAGCGATAAAAACAATTCTTAATCGAACACTGATTTGATGAGCAGAGAGAGGGGAACACATTTTGTTCAACTCAAAGTTAAGATTAAATGTCTAATAAATGTTTTTTTCTTTTTTAAAAATTATTATTGGTTCTATGAAAACATTATATTTTGGAAATGGTGTTTTATTCAACCACCGGATAACTAGCTGCTATGAAAATTTAGACAAAAATATCTCAAAAACTCGAGTCAGTTCAACAGTTCGGAAACTATAACTTGGGACATACAAAGATTAAATTTGGTTTCTGCAGCAGATATTTGTAAAATTTTGATGTTTAATTTTTCTTTGACACAAGTATTTCGTTTTATCGATCGAAATATTCATTAAAAATTTGACGATTTGTAGTATTGGATAAGTAATTAAAACATTACTTAGATTATGTGAACCTTGTGAATGAAATGAAAAGCTTCAATAATGCGTGTTGACATAAGCAATTTACCTAAAAAACAACATTTGTTCGCCATAATAACAACTAAGAGTAAGAGGAGTGAAACGGAGACTTTTTAAATAATTTTGGGGCGGGATAGAAAGAAAGGCTTATAAAATCATTAGAACAAACATTTTAATTTTTATTGGAGCTTTTTTTTACAGTTTATTTATCTATGTTGGGGAGGACGGGGCACAGAAGCCAAATAGCACTTCAAAAAGTAAAAGTATTGGAAGTAAATTTTTTCACATATGTAGGTACCATATTAAAAAGGTAAAAGTTAAAAATGTAGTTTCAGTTCAGTGTGCAGGCTATTGAATCTTTTTTTAAGAAAACTTTAAATAAAAGTTTCTGGCAGCTGTCATTAAAAATATATCCGTATGAGTAAAAAGTGGGCAGAGGTAAGAAATAATTTTTTTCTTATGTAAAAGTTTTAAAAAAAAATGTATGCTTTTTTTGTTTATAAGTACCTAGGTACCTACTCATTTTTCAGAAATTCGAACTTGAGATTTTGATCAAACTCAACATTACTATGATATAGGGAAGTTGAAAATCCATCTATCTGCTGAGCTTCAATAATCACTGTCGTGAAACTTGGTGCAAACTGTTTTTGGAACCAATTTTCTTTTTGATCTTTTCAAAACCAAAAGTAACGATATCCAACTGCAATTCTTGCTGATCTTTTAAAAAAATTCGGTTGTTCTCTAAAATCATTCTGAAGATTTAAGAAAATCTATAAATTTAAATAGATGTTGTTGTTTCACAAAAAAAAAAGAATCAAAATTTGCGAGTTTTCGTTACCTCCCACAAAATCATTTTTTGATTTTCGATTTTCGATTTTCAAAAAATGGTTTATCTGATTGTTATCAAAATGTCTATGCAAAAGCATCTAAAATTTATAAAAAATTTCAAAATAAAATATGTTATTTCAAAAGCTGCTCTCTCTATATTTTTTTTAATTTGGCACAAAACGGGTTTTCAATACTATCGTTAATAATTTAAACAAAAATTAATTTTAGTTGAAAAAATAACTGCGCACAATACCGAGTCCAGTCACGGTTTCATTTCAAGGAACGAGACATCCGAGACGCGACCGAAACTTACAGAGCGTCGTGTTTCCAAGAAAATCGTTTAAAATTTTGTTTATAAGATTTTTAACTTTAATACTTTAATGTAAACATTATAGATAGCGTAGATTAGCTTCTAGAACAAAATGGTTGCTCATCATTTTTTTTTACAGAATAAAAACTATAGCCATAGGTATCTACATCTCATACAAGTGTTAAAAAAGACGTTTTCAAAAATTTCAAATTTCTCGAAAACAGTAGCGGCAATTTTGATAAAAAAAATTGGAGTGGACATATTAGTATAAGTACCTGCGGCTTATCATAAGATCGCAGATAGGTGGAAGTACATATGTACTTGCAAGCCAATCGTGCATGTGATTCATTTTGTTCTCCTTTATAGATATGTCTGTGCAGCTTGTATGACAGACATTAAATACTGTTTATTAACATTTAATATTTTTTTTTTCTGAACCACTTACGTTCGAATGATTATAAATGCTTTACTAGAATATCTTATGTATTATGTACATACATATATGTATGTACTTACATAAGTCTGAAAAAAAACAACTTTTAAATTCCAATAGAAAATCATATGTCGAGATAAGCCGTGCGATTTTTTTAAATTTTCATAAAACCTTATGTTGACTTAAGTTGTTCTGTAAATTTGATTTTTGGGTGCAATTGTTATGTTAACATAAGTTATTCTGTCGAAACTAAGAAAATAGAAAAAATAAAGTTTAACAGAAAACTTATGTTACTTAAAAACATATTTTTTCTTACTTTTTGTCCACTATTTTTTATAAAAAATAACATAAAATATAATTTATTTATGTAATTTAATGATTCGACTTAAAAAAAAACAATGGGTAACCAACATAAATTAATTTGGGGAGAGTACGATACCTTGGGCGCCAAAAATTGATAACGGTTTTTTGTAGAGGGGTCCAAAACAAGCATTTTTTACTACGGGAGGGGGGGTCTATCTTGTCCCGCTTGGGCGGTAGGGGCAATTTTATGAAAAGAGTACTAAAAGTAAAAAAAAAAATCATTAAAAAATAACGGTAACACTTACAGTTAAGTTTAATACTGTTTTTTACAGCCAGGATTTTGTACTATAAGCCAATTTCTATGAAAAAAAAAATTATATTAAATCTTATGGTTTTGAGAAATTATACTTCAAACTATTTGTTTTGTGTTTTTTTTCCCGAATTTTCTGTTTGAAACTCATTTTATCAAAAACTGTGCATAATTTTTGATTGATTCAAAAAGTGGCTTATAGTATAAAATACTGGCTGTAAAAAACAGTATTAAACTTAACTGTAAGTATTACCGTTATTTTTTAATGATTTTTTTCACTTTTAGTTCTCTTTTCATAAAATTGCCCCTCCTGCCCAAACGGGGCAAGATAGACCTCCCCTCCCATAGTAAAAAATGCTTGTTTTGGACCCTTCTACAAAAAACCGTTATAAATTTTCGGCGCCCAAGTTATCGTACTCGTGCCATTAATTTTTTTACCAGAATGCAAATTTCTCAACACGACCTTTTTTAACATTTAAGCTACTCTGTCAAACTGTCAGAAATTTTTTTAGGAGATCAAAAGAACGGTGGAGAGTACGATAACTCAGGCGACAAAGTTTAATGACGGATTTGTATAGAACAGTTAAAAATAAGCATTTTTTACTATTGTAGGGGCAATTTAAAAAAATATGTACCTACGTTAAATGGAAAAAAAATAATTAACAATAATGGTAGGTAACACTTACAACTAAGCTGTATATATTTTTTTTTAAATTGTTTTAAACTCAAAATTTGGGCAAAAAAAGTTAAAAAGTCAAAACTTGAAGATTATCTACCATTGTTTTTTTTTAGAATTATTTGTTTTTGATCAAAACTGTAAACTAGATGATTTATTTTTCCAGTTTTCAGTTTTTGATTGCAAATCAATAAAAGCAACAAATTATTAAAAACAATTATTTGAAAACTTATGGTTTTAAGCTATTGAAATTGAAATTTTTTTTAACTTTTTTTTTACTCAAATTTTGAGTTTAAAATAATTTTTTTTAAAAACTATGCATATTTTTGTCTTGATTTAAAAACTGCCTAATAGACAAAAGTGTTGGCTTTAAAAAAGTGTATAAAACTTAGTTGTAAGTATTACCGTTATTTTTTAATTACTTTTTTTCCATTTAACGAACATATTTTTTAAATTGCCCCTACCACCTAAACGGGGGGAGATAGACCCCCCTCCCGCATTAAAAAATGCTTGTTTTTAACTGTTCTATACAAATCCGTCATTAAACTTTGTCGCCTGAGTTATCGTACTCTTGCCAAAAAACCTAACAATCACACTTCATCCACAATTTGGTAATACAATAATGCATTCTTTTTAAATTTTAAATAGGAGCAATTACCTACGACCCAATCGTATTTAAATTTGCATTTCTTATCAAAAATAGCTAGACCAAGCAGACAGCAGCACTTTTCAATTAATTTGCAAATAATACCCACAAATAGGAACCTTACAATATGTAACAAGTGTAACTAATTAAATAAATAATAATTACTGATTTTCCATTCGTATCAAATCATGGGCAGACTCTTCTCCTGAATTGGGAAACAAACAGATTACCATTACTATAATCTTCTCTTCGTTTGTCGATTAATTCGCGGCCAAGTTCAGGGCTAATAAATCGAGTTGGTTACATAAACAAGTTTTTGAATATTTGGAATTATTTGCTGGTTCTTAATCGTTGTTTTTTTTTTTTTCATTGTGGTCGGACAAAGAGCTATTGAAATGCAGCTCGAGGCACCTTATCGCCTGTGGTAAGCAATACTTGAAATGATAGTAAAATCGCACACTAATAATAGGGCAGTATTGGTAGACCTAGGAAACAACATTTTGCTAAGCAAGCAAAGAAAGAGAGTTAAATGAGTTTTTGATATGTTTTTTGGAATTCAAGCTAAATTCTGGTAATCAATTAGTGGAGTGGAAAGGTCTTTTCTTATCGGATTATTGGTGAAAGTGAAACCAAACGCTATGTAAAACGATGAGTAAGAACAATCGCTTCAGTTATCAGAATGTTTGCTGGAAAATTGAGAAAGCATGCAAGAGATTATATGAAATATTTTTATTTATATCAATTTATATTTATATTTTTTTTTATATCAAAAAACAAAATTGGAATTCGGTCAAAATCGTTCGGAGGCGATAAGCGTTAAGGTTACCCGTGACCCGTGATATTTGTTTATTTTTGTTACTGGAATAATGATTTCTGCATTATGATTTTGAACTTGTTTTTTCATGCCAACGGGAGCAATTAGTGTTAGATTAACAATGTTATTCATTCTCTTTGTTTTGTAATGTAGCAATTAAATGTACATTGGGATAGGTTTTTCCATTTTTTGTGTACTTATTTGAAATGAGTAGGCTCATATACCTGAGTTAGGGCTTAGATTATTTAAATTTTGATAAGACTTAAAAAAATATTTATTGCACCTTCTAGGCATAATGAGCCAACAAGTTGAACTATTTCAAATATTCCCGTGCGAGCTTGCACCTATTGTGTGTAGGTATTTTTGTAGTTTGGATATTTATTAATAAAATTTCTAAGATTTGGAGATTTAAACTTTCCAGGTCTTAGGTCAGTTAACGAAGAACTTTTTAGGTCATCTATGCAAGATTTTAACATTATTTGAAGTTATTTTTTATATTCCAATTCTTTGAATGATTCATCCGGAATTCTTGTTTTGTCAGACATGAAGAAAAAAGCTTAACAAAACAACAAATAACCACAACCCAAAAGCTGAAAAAAATTTCATGTTATTAACATTAACATTCATTCTATGCCTGCAGAAAAACATTTGGTAAGAAGTGAGGCCTCCAATCTAAGATGATTCTATGGACGTACACTGCTGTGGTTCGACCAATTTTGTCATACGGATCTATTGTGTGGTGGCCTGCACTTAGCAAACAATATAACATCAATAAACTTAAGAAGGTTCAAAGAACGGCTAGCGTTGGAACTACGGGAGCTATTCGATCCTGCCCCACAGATGCCCTTAACGTTATCCTGCACCTTCTACCACTTGATCTTCACATTAAATATCTATCGGCATGCAGTGCCTTAAGATTAAAAGAATCTAACTGCTGGTCTTCCAAGTCCTATGGCCATGGAAATATCACAAAATTGATTCCTTCGGATATTTTCCTGGCTAGCACCGACTACCGTATACCCCCTCTCAGACTCATCGAAGATTTGAAAATTGTTTTTCCTACAAGAGTTGATTGGGAAAACGATAGTGTGACGAAAGACTTTGACACCACAATCTTTACTGATGGGTCTAAGATGCAGTGCGGGGTTGGTTCAGGAATCTTTTCCGAGGCACTGAACATCTCCAAGTCTTTCAGACTACCAGACTTTGCAAGTGTATTTCAAGCTGAACTACTAGCAATTAGAGAAGCATGCAAATTGCTCAAATTAAATCAAAATCAACCTGGAAACATAGCAATCTGCTCCGACAGCCAGGCGGCCATTAAGGCCATCAAATCAACTACATCAACCTCATTACTTGCCCAGCAATGTCGAGACGAACTGTCGAGTCTAGGCATTGAACGCCGGGTCACTCTTATCTGGGTTCCAGGTCATAGTGACATAGAGGGTAACGAACGGGCTGATGAGTTGGCTCGACAAGGCTCAGCCCTTCACAGCTCACTAGCGGTTAATGTTAATATCCCTCTTGGTGTTGTGAAGGGAAGGATTTTCTCGATTTTTCTCAATCAATCCAAACTTAGGTGGAGCAGTCTTACAAACTGTGTCATATCAAGAAAGATTTGGCCTACTTATAACCAATCTCGTTCTAAAGATCTGTTATGTAGACCCAGGCACGACATAGCCAGGGTAACAGCAATTTGTACTGGGCACTGGCCCATAGGGGAGCATGCAAGAAAGCTGGGAATCCCCTATAACTCCCACTGTAGGAGCTGTGGAGACCCACAAGAAAAAGAAACTGTCACTCATTTTCTCTGCAACTGCCCCGCTCTAGCCCATTCTAGATTGACTTCCTTTGGGAAGGCATTCCTCGACGACCCAAGTGAGCTTTCTGGGAAGAAAATCAAAGATCTGATTATTTTTCTGAATGCGACGAAATGGCTTTAATAAAAGTTCGTTAAAGTCTAAAAAAACCATATAATTCCATTATAAATCCTTAGGTTGACACGAGTAAATGGTATCAAAACGGCGCTTCCCAGCGCTAATTGAGTCGCAAGGCCAGGGCTAGCGGCTGCCATCTCTACCTACCTACCTAACATTCCGATTTTTCATCATAATTATATATGAATCTGCTTATATGAAAATGCTTCCCTACTAGCTTAACAACAAATGGTAAACAACATGAAAATGAGGAAGACTAATGCTCGCTGATGAGTATTTCGGTGCACAGATTAGTTCTTCTTCGCAAGCTGTTTGCAATGATCAAAAGCATTTCTTGAAAGTTTGATCAACGGTTAACTCCACTTATCTGTACCGCGTAATAAAGTGTCTTGTTAAAGTTAAAGTTAAAAACTAAAAAAGTGTTAATTTATTGACTTATATTATATTTGACGACATCAAACAACGCGTAAGCGTGATCGCAAAATGACTCTTTATCTTTTTTTTTTTATAATTTTGTGCGCGCTCAAGGGGATGGTGTACCCTTTATATGTTGTTCAACACAGCGCGGGCGTGAATGATAGGGATGGGAAGGCAAAGGTGTATGGAAAGGTATGTGGCGCAAGGTACTGAGACTGAAGGTGGTGGTTGTCTCAGATTTTATCTCCAGGGTTGGCGGCTGGGCTAAAGCGGAGAAATGCGGTGTCTTACATAGGGGACATAGACCTTTATAATTCACATTATTTTTGTTCATTGTCATATTTGTTGGGCATACTAGTATTTACTCAATCACATGTTGTTAGTGTTATGCCTGAACAACATGTAATGAGTAAACCAGCGGTCTAACAATGATCAATGATAATGGAATAAAAACATGACATAGAACTACGACAGGGATCAAATGAAATGAAATCTACACTGTAGTTGTTCGTCAAGTGCTTACATAAAATTCACAGTGGTGAACAAGGTACAAGAATTATGAGTGTAAATTGACAGGATCTTAAATTTAAATTTGGAGTTACAAAGCGTGGTCAAACAAGAAGAAAGTAAATCTAAAGAAAATATCATCTTGGACAAAACACATCATGATCAACTTAGCTCGCTATTGTCATATAACAATCAATAGCACACTACGTTTCAAAGCTATCGCGGAAGAAAGGCAGGTGCACAAAGTCCTGTAAAAAATAAATGCAACACCACCTGCACTAGTTGGCCTTAAAAATGCAACTATCTAAAACGGGAGTCGTTTAAAGTTTCCTAAGGTCAATCACTTGACCTTAAAATGTATAACAGCAACATCAAATTTACATACGAAACCGAAGATGAGCTAACGAATGAGATTAACTATTTGGATGTTATTGTTAAACGTCATCATGATGGTAACATCACAACAAATTGGTATCATAAACCAATTGCGTCTAATAGACTGTTGAATTTTTATTCAGCACATCTGAAACATATGAAAGAAAACACGGCCAAAAACTTTATTCGGAGAGTTTTCTCATTCAGTCACAAATCACACTGGAAGGCCAACATTGAGCGCATAACTAATATTTTGAAGACGAATAATTTTCCGATTTCAGACATCAATAATCTTTTTCATCTGTACGATATAAAAACTCTCATAGAGACTCGGAGACAAAAAATTTTGATAGAAGTAGTTATCTCTATTTATCAACAGATGAAACTGCAACACAACCAACTGTTGAACCAGCTTAAATTTATTCCGCAATTTCTTATGTACGAGGTCGTACCAGGTCTTACGGAGTCTTTGGCCAAATCTTGTGAATACTTCGTTCCGGAAATCAAAGTACTCGTAGCTATGAAACCAGTCAAAAAAGTTTCAAATTTTTTCGCCAACATGAAACATAAACTGCCTCTGACACAGAACTCAGGTGATGTTGTTTATAGTGTTCCATGTAAAGATTGCCCCAAAAAATACATCGGTGAAACCATACAAAAATTGTGCAAAAGACTTGAACACCACTCAAATGAATGTGATAAGGTTGACTCAGGGACCGCTAATTTAAAAAATATTGCAGCACTGGCTAACCACAAACACTATACTGGCCACTCTTTTAATTTTGAGAACACCGAAGTATTAAAATTTGAACGCAATAAATTTAAATTACAGGTTCATGAAGTAAACCAAATAGTTAAATTTGGGGAAGATGTATGTTATTTTAAAACGGATAAAAAAAGATTACCTACATAAATACATATATACACTGTACATCAATCTCATCTCATATGCAAATGATTAAAATTTACAACGACATCAGACCGTATGAACTCTACAGACCATGTAAATACACACACATATACGTGATGGTGTAAACACTACGGACCGTGTAAACATTGCACACTGAGATCAGTGCTGACGAAACAACAAAAATGTTTTGTTTTTGTATTTTGAAGCCTTTATTGTCAGATGTCATAATAAGTTATTGTAAACTAAATTTTGTGATAATTTCTTACTAGGTGTCGATTATTTTATCTTTTTTAATATTTGTGGTAAAAATTATATATTACTTATAGTGTTAATTTGCTTATTTATTATAGATCCTGGATGATAGCACATAGTGCCGAAATATGTATATCGATCATCGCAAATTAATAATTGAGTTTTATTTCGGAATTTGTTTTTGGAGGCAAAACAAAACAACAACAATAAAAAATAAAATGCTCGGCTACATCGCACGAACTTGCTCCTATCTTAAAGTAGGTACTTAGGAATAAACATATGAAAAGCATGGATTATTTGGATTATTTCAGCAATTTATATAATAAACTATAAATTGCTGAAATAATCCAAAAGATGCCATTTTATGTATCACACAAATATGAATTTTTGAAGAAAAAATTAATCATAATCGTTAGAGTCGTTTTTGACTTAACGTTTTGACTTAATGGGAGGGGAGAGTGGAGTAAAAGATTAGATTTATAATCGCGTCAAAGATAAAAATGTTTGCTTTTCTAAAATCATTCGTCACGTCGTCTTCAGGTGCGAATTGATTTTCATTGATTAGGTTTTTAACTTTTTTTCCTTGTATTGTTGTTTTTCTTATGAATTGGACAAAAATAAAAAAATATTGCAGCACTGGCTAACCACAAACACTATACTGGCCACTCTTTTAATTTTGAGAACACCGAAGTATTAAAATTTGAACGCAATAAATTTAAATTACAGGTTCATGAAGTAAACCAAATAGTTAAATTTGGGGAAGATGTATGTTATTTTAAAACGGATAAAAAAAGATTACCTACATAAATACATATATACACTGTACATCAATCTCATCTCATATGCAAATGATTAAAATTTACAACGACATCAGACCGTATGAACTCTACAGACCATGTAAATACACACACATATACGTGATGGTGTAAACACTACGGACCGTGTAAACATTGCACACTGAGATCAGTGCTGACGAAACAACAAAAATGTTTTGTTTTTGTATTTTGAAGCCTTTATTGTCAGATGTCATAATAAGTTATTGTAAACTAAATTTTGTGATAATTTCTTACTAGGTGTCGATTATTTTATCTTTTTTAATATTTGTGGTAAAAATTATATATTACTTATAGTGTTAATTTGCTTATTTATTATAGATCCTGGATGATAGCACATAGTGCCGAAATATGTATATCGATCATCGCAAATTAATAATTGAGTTTTATTTCGGAATTTGTTTTTGGAGGCAAAACAAAACAACAACAATAAAAAATAAAATGCTCGGCTACATCGCACGAACTTGCTCCTATCTTAAAGTAGGTACTTAGGAATAAACATATGAAAAGCATGGATTATTTGGATTATTTCAGCAATTTATATAATAAACTATAAATTGCTGAAATAATCCAAAAGATGCCATTTTATGTATCACACAAATATGAATTTTTGAAGAAAAAATTAATCATAATCGTTAGAGTCGTTTTTGACTTAACGTTTTGACTTAATGGGAGGGGAGAGTGGAGTAAAAGATTAGATTTATAATCGCGTCAAAGATAAAAATGTTTGCTTTTCTAAAATCATTCGTCACGTCGTCTTCAGGTGCGAATTGATTTTCATTGATTAGGTTTTTAACTTTTTTTCCTTGTATTGTTGTTTTTCTTATGAATTGGACATAAATAAAAATGAAAAAATTTATTATTATTATTATTTTTTTATTTTTATTAATTAAAGTGTAAGGATAAATTACAAATTAATTTTTAATAATAATAGCTCTAGCCTCATGGACTTACGGCTATAAAAAATGAAAAAAAAATATGGTTATAATGTAAGAAAAGACATTCTCCTTTTTCAGCGAGAGAAATAGTGGTTCCTGTGTTTTCTTCTTTTTTTTATTTTTTTTTTTTAATTTAACTTTTTTATTAATCGAAATTGAACTATTTTTAATTTTTTGTCTATGCTAAGTTAAGAGTTATATTGATTTTTTTAAAAACAAGTACTTGTCAATATGTAGTTCATATAATTAACGAATCATCCTTTCTTGTAATTATAGTGATGTACATATGCATGTAGGTATATATTATATTTTTTTGATTATTACTGATATTTTGGGTGTGATTTTTCTTCTTTTTTCTGAAAAAATTAATATTTTTCGTAAAAAAAGATTATAAGATTTGTGTTATAATTTACCCTGTCTCGATTACAATTTTCCACACAAAATTTAGTAAAAAATATTACTTTTATAGCTCCACTCTCCTTAAGGACAGACAGAATTGCTGGACCGACTTTTCTCGCATTCTCTATCATCGTTCTGATTAATATCTCGAGCTAGAATGAAATACTTGCTCTATAGTACTATATGTATGTACATATTATTCGCAAGTAAATAACAAGTAAACTTAAAAAGTGAAATAACAAAAATTAAATATAAACATAAAAAAATATGTACAATTGTACATACATAATACGGCTGTGTGGACCGTACTGTTTTATTGTTGTTTTTGAAAAATGAGCAATTGCAGCAAATATTTTTCTAAGTTCAAACTGTTCGTTAATTTACTTTTTTGATACTGAACCAACTTTCACGGGAATATGAGTCCTTGTTATTAAGAAATTGAAATTGAAAAGGAGTAATTTTATGTTCTAAACGGAAGCATGTACTCAACATTCATATCTTAATAAATTATTGTTTTTTAACAAAAATCAGTTAAATATTTCCGAGATGACGTTTGACAAACATGTTTCTAAAAAATAGAAGACAAAGTGCTTACTGATAATAACTGCATTATGCGTCAACTCAACCTCTATCCTGACATTTCAAAAATCCATTTTTTTGGACCAAATAATATCAGTCAGAAAAAAATGTTAAGATAAAAGGATAAACAATTTATTATTTTGTTTTTTGAAAAAAAAAAATCCAAACCGCATACGTTTTATGATATTTCCCCAATATCCTTTGGCCATCTTCCTTCGATCTGAAGTGAAGCTACAAAACGACTTACACAACATCACGCGCACCACCTTTAACAAAAGCCTAATCCTTCTACCAACAAATTAATTCTGTGGCATGCCTAGAGACTAATAGTTACATTGATGAATATAAAAGACTAACAAGAGCCTACACCAAAAACCCACACTCAGAATGCAACGTGATTATCATAAAATATCGATTTATATTGAGAATACACCGATCAAAGATAAGCGTCACACTTTTACGTGATATTGTCACAATGTCAAACACATGTAACAATGATGATTATCCTTTTGGTTTTGTCTTCCATAAAACATTTATCTGCATATATGAAGTAATAAATCTTTCAAGGAGCAAGGTGTTAAGTCCGTTTTGAATAAATGATAATTTTGTTATTTCAAAGAACTCAATTTGTCTCTTTTTTCGCGGATCCCAACAATCCGTTCTTTGATCTCAATTGTTCGGATAACACATTTACATTTTTTGAATTGACGTTTTTTTAGAGCTACATTTGTTATAAGTTGAATGGGATATAGTAAGGGGCATATATGTACATTGTACATAGTCCATGACACTACACTTGAATAGGTAGGTATTTCATGGTCTGAAGACGAAATTATTATCGATATCCCACAAAGATGTTACATCGTATTTGGTGTAAGTATAACCGTGTCTGATTATTTGGCAGGGATCATCCGAAAACACAGTACTTTGTCACGAAATTGAATTGAATGGCCATTGGGGTGATATAAAAGAATATAAAGAAAGGATTTTTGTCTAACTTTGCTGAAAATTCTACCTTGGTTTACTTACCTATATACAAAGCTTTAGGATTACGGTTTTTTTGACGTGTGTCTTTTAGTCTGCACGTTTGTCCCTCTAGGCAATTTGATTATCCATATGTATCATTTCGACACATCAAGAGAGAATAATGGATTTGTTATTTTTGCTATATCCATGGAAATGAATTTTACCTTTTAACATGTAACCATGTCAATGTTGATGTGAACACTAATGCCCACAAGCACAACGAATTTCATACTGTATAACTTTGTTTACTCAGATGTTACTTATGCAATGACGAACATTTTTATTGATATGCTCAATTTTTTCTCTCCATGCATTTTGATGCACTTTTCATTTGAAAATAAAACAGGATATAAGACAAAATACACAAAAAACAAGTATCCTTAGAAAACACTTGAAACCCAAGAAGGACATGCTAAGCTGTATTTTGTTGTTTTTTATCTCAACTTAGTTTGTCTTTTTTTTTTTGCAAAAAGACAAATATCATTGTGATCCTGTCAAATATTGGTTAAATCAAGGATATAAGGTGAATAGTTTTTAATATTATTTACCTCATCTATAGGAAATAGAAAACGAAAATAAAACCTCCTTGAATCAGTGAAAGTGGAATTTGATCCTTATTGGAACCTCCCAGTACATAAATGGTCGAAATTGTTATACCTACAGAGCACTTTTTTTTTATTTATTCTGGTTGAAGAATAGAGTAAAAGAAGCATGGGCGACGAGGAAAAGGATATTTATGAATGAACAAGACCAAATGGTGACGGTTGAAGGTGGTTGTTAAGTTTCACTTTTCATTTTTGTTATTGGTTTTAGTATACCGTCCTATATTCGCCTCCTGTTTTCTTGTACTGGCCTTTCGCATGAATTTCATTGTTGATTGTTCACATGGATGTAACATGAGTTGCTTTGTGGTTGAATATTATTACATGATTTCCCTTTTCTTTCCTTGCTTTTTTTCAGGAAAACCCGGTGATCATCAATGATTTTGAAATGTTTCAATCATGGACCTGGGCTTGCTTTCTTATATAGCTATGTATGTGATTAAATGTTGGTATCCTGAAGTTTTTGAACGCGAGTCATATTGAAAAAAAAAAACAATGTCAAAAAAGTTCTTTTAAATTTGAATGTAGTATAAAAATCTAAATATAAGTCCCCTTAAAACCAGAAAATTCGTTTTAAATTTATTTATTTATTTGCATCTTATATATATGTATAGTCAGATATTCACAAAATAAATGCTGTTGTGACCCAGGATTCCGTTTTATCCTCGACTCTCTTCTATTTTCATCGCTCTCACTCACTCATTTACGTTCATGTTTTTCGGATGTAGAACTAGAAAGGCAGCGTATGATTGGCTCATTATCTCAAATTGAATAGTACAACCGCGTATTAAACCGCGTTTTTCGCAAGTGAAGTGAACCCGACGCCCAGTAACAATTTCCGGAATTTAGTGATGTTCTGCACGCAGCTTTGTTGAACGGAAAAGGAAGACTTTAATGGACTCTGCAATCATCCAGGATGGGGAGCTGAAATAATTAAGCTAAAGTTCAATACGTCAAAACAAAAAGAATCAGTCTTGGAAAGTCCTCATCTGTATTCTGTTGAAGTACCTGTATATCTCTGGACAACCAGTAGAAATGGTTGAAAATTTTCTATATTTGGAAGTATTATCACTACTGACGCGGAACTGAGCTAGAATGGGAAAGCAAAGAATAATTTGGTATGCTGTCCAAAATATGGAGAAACAAACAATGGACAGGCAGACAACCAGGCTGAAGAAGCAGCACTTGGCGAAGAATGGTCGAAGAGGAATCAGCACAATCGGGGAAGAGTTGGAGCGAGCTGAAATGCATCTCGAGGAACCAACACCTTGGCATGAAGGAGTAGAAGAGGCCCTGTTCTCCGTAAGGGTAAACTAACGGACGTAAAAAGTTCGAGAAACTAAGTAAGTATCAGTTTAAATCATATAGATATGTGCGATTTTGTATTATGGAAATTCATTTTTGACTCTGCCGTTTCTTTCCAAAGTAGAATATCTTGTATAGGTAGGCTTTTAACTTACAATTTAAATTAAACACCTATGTATTTTGTATTAATTTTTTTATGTCAGAATTGTGAAATATTTAGGTACAATAAAGACTTGGAAAAATGGGTATAAAAGTGGGAACATTTTTTTACCAAATTAGGTGCAATATATAGTCACTTTGTTCAGTAAGGAATAAATATTTTAAGCTATGTATGAGTGGTTTAAGAAGTAATAACAATCTATATCAATAGAATCATCAAACATTCCGTTGACAAAAATGTATTGTTCCATGCACTTTGCGTGCAGTCTTCGGAGAAGGGTTGGTTCATGTCAAAGAGATTATCAAGTGATTTAAGAGTGGGGAAATATTTTCTCACAGACAATATTAAGGGAAATACTCGTACCTCACCAAAACTGTGATAGAAAGGTAACCTGCATGAAATTTAATCAACAATAGAAAAGGTCGCAGCAAATAAAGGATTTGTAAACCTTTTACTGATTAATGTTTTTTTCTTATTTTTAATGTTTTCGATCTGTAGGTCGTCATTGTATTGCAAATCACTTTTCTGGCCTTTTAACAATGTTTTGATGAATCACAATAATTTTTCAAATTATTTCGTTTGACTTCAAAATTTATAAAGAAAAATAAATCCAGAATGAACTACCTGGAGCAATATTGAACATTATTTAGTTTTGTTGGTTAACTTTTACAAGCTTCACATTATAATAAAGGGTGTTCTGGCTGAGACGAGTTTAGTTATTTGCGATCACTTAAAGGATTAAGATGGCTTATAAAAATGTTTTTGCTAAGACTTATAGAACAACTATAATAATTAAAGTTTTGTATAAAGGAATATGTATAGCTTAATAGAGTAATTTTTTTGAATGTATGAGGCCGTTTTTTTTTCACTTTCATTGTTTACTTTTTATTTTAATTTGCGTTTTTTGGCTATATAATTGGTCACTTCGAAGCAGCTCTTAAAACTGTTTTGTAAAAGGAACTGATTTTAAATTCCAATTTTATCTACGTAAGTACATGAATTTTATGTCAAGTTTTTTTTAAATATCCAATTATATTTATTTATTACTAGCGGGCCAACCCCGGCTTCGCTCGGGCAATCAACTTTAGGCTTCCTAAAAAATTGATAAAAAATCATATTAAATACCTTAAACTAAGGCACTCCGTTTGTGCACAGTTACTGTAAGACCTCAAAATTTTAAAGTTCTAGAATTTATTTAAATTTGATATATTAGAAATTTATTTATACCTCAAAATTGAAAAGCGATATCCCAGAATAGACTACCCTGGCATCCTCTTACAACCCCGGCGGATATTCCAGTACGCTCATATAAAAGAAGAATGTAAGTTCTAAATTTTGACTGTCTAAAGCCTCTCTCTGTTTACTTGCTGACCTACCTGGGTGTAAATGCACAAAACGCTGTTCTTGACTTTGTTAATTTTTTATATTGTTTGGAGGCTTCGGACACATTCTAAAATCGTACTCGATTTCATCGCAATTAAAGCACGATTTCTTTTGCTTTAATCGTTCGCAATCATCTTCGTTTTTTTTTTCTTCTTCTGAAACCAGTTTCGTCGAAGATTTCTTTGATTGTTCGTATGTAGGATGGAGTTTTTAAGATCTGGACAGGA
The DNA here is from genome assembly GCA_958431115.1 of Syrphus vitripennis. Lineage (NCBI taxonomy): Eukaryota > Metazoa > Arthropoda > Insecta > Diptera > Syrphidae > Syrphus > Syrphus vitripennis. The sequence goes on along the minus strand of OY288109.1, from coordinate 61,966,028 downwards.
TCGACCTTTGCCCCAGGTTGATTGTCAGTCATGAATCTAGCGATGTCTATGTCTTCATCTTCAGAAGATTGTTTTTATTTTCTGTTCATGAGATTCTGGAGCTTCGATTTTGATTTGATTTTGGTCCCTTTTGAATAAATTTATTTTTATTGTATACTTACGAAACTTTTATCAATTTTTTTTTCGATTCAGTACCTATATATAATTCTGGTAAGCGATGGACGGCACTGTCACCTTTCAACTTTTATCTGTCAGCTTTCACCTTATATGTGTCATTTCATTACGTAACGAAATTGGTTCTTCCAAATCTTGGAAAAAACCAAAATTGTATATACCTAGGAAATAAGAAATAATAAAACGTTTAAACGATTATGTTTGGTCTTCAAATTTCTAAAATTGATTATTTCGCTCTTCAAATTTTCAAAGTCTTGAAAAACCCAAAATTTACATGAATGAATGTAATGTAACGAAGTAAGAAGTAATAAACCGTACCTACCTTTCAACAATGTGGTACACAATTTTTTCTTTTTTTTTTTTGTTGTATCGTTCGTATCTTTAATTAAAGAATTGAATTTGAATAAATTTTTTAATTTAATTTTTTGTGACAACCGAACTGAATTTTTTTTTATTTATATTTATGTAGATTTTTTGATAAATATAGTTCTTAGTGAGTGTTGTTTTTTTATGCCCAACGTACACCATAGTTTTTTTTTTAAGTATATATAAACATTACCGTATTCGAATGCAATGTTGTGTCAAAATTTCAAAGAAATTGGTGAAGAACTTTCGGAGATTAGCGGTTAGGAACAAACGAACATTTACATTTTTATTTATATAGATATTATTTATATGGTGATTTTTATTATTAAAATATTTATTAGGTAACAAATTCAAAATTTAATGCAACAATTTTTTACTAAAAATAAAATATCACAGGATTCAAAAATATTTATTCTTATAGATGTATTGTATATACTTAATATATATACATCATCATCATCATCGGCTCGACAACCGGGGTCCGGTCCTGGCCTCCTTCAACAAGTCTCTCCACCTTTCCCGGTCTTGAGCCGACGCCATCCAGTTGCGGACCCCAAGGCTTCGGGCGTCCTGGTCTACGCCATCTCCGTCTACCATAGAATGTACCACAAAGGACCTTCCGAGCAGGTTCCTCTTCACTCATGCGAGCTAGGTGCCCTGCCCACCGGAGTCTACCGAGCTTAATTTTTGTCACTATGTCTGCTTCAAGGTAGATTGCGTACAATTCATGATTGTACCGTCTCCGGAATCGCCCTTCCTCACATATGGGGCCAACAATTCTCCTTAAGACTTTTCTCTCGAACGCGGCTAAGAGGTCGGAGTGTCTTTTGCTAAGCACCCGCTCCGCTACCTTGATTGTTTGACCAACTGTTCTTCTATATATACATCTATAATATATATGTTATATGACAACTACTTAGTAAATATCTGTGGCGTTTGATATAAATGAGATAAATCAAAAAATTACCTAACTAAAAACAACAATAATTATGATTTATCATACACTTTTTGCTCATTTCAAGCCTTTTTGTACAAAAAAAAATTAAAGGTGTTAACGGTATAAAGATAAATAATGTGCTCTTTGTTTTATAAACTTAAAAATAAAATCGAAAAATAAATTTATAAATTTATTATCTTATATTTTTTATTCGTTTGCATTTGGTATAAACATGATAACTACCACAAAATCCTAAAATCGAGCTTTTTTTTAAAAAAAAAATTGAATGTGCATATGAAGTGCAGATACATACATACATATATGCATAAACCTAGAAAAATAATTCCATTATTTCCAAACACTTTTTTACAATGCTTGAATAAACATTCAAATGCATTTTCTGCAAAACACAAAACAAGGATTTATCACATTTATACCAAACACCAAAGATATATATCTTTATATTATATATTTATTTAATTATTTATCCTTATTTATTCATTTTAATATAATAAAAAAACTTATTAATGTATATTTAAATAAATACATAAACAAGAAATGAATAAGGATAAATAATTAAATAAATGTAAGTATAGATAAATCATCCCATGAACACAGAAATAAAAAAATAATAAGTTAATAAAGCGAGAAATAAATAAAAATAAATAAACTAAACAAATAATGATACATAATAAATAAATAAATCATCCAAGGAACATAAGTTCGAAGGTCGAGTAATACCACGGGTACGGGAGATTTCAAATCATTTTCAAAACTTTATTTTTTGAAATTTGTAGTTTTTTTTATATGCATTTGAGCGCAAAGAACCCCATACGGGTGAAGCATATAGTATCATGGCTTGAAAAATTACCTTAAATATGATTATTTTGTTTTCGTTATTAAGTACTGACTTGGATAGAGCATTTTTGTAACAATGTTTAATTTTGTGTTACATATTAACTCAAACCTGGAAGCATTTGTACCTGTTCCATTAGAGTCTGTAAGACGAGAACAAATTGATGAACATTTTGCTTTCTTAAAATCTATATACTGCACGTTATTCAGTATAGCACTAAAACTAATATCATAGTAGGCAGGTAGATGGTTTGAGCTGAGTGCATTTATTATTACAGGTCGAGCGTCGAAGGAGATGATCTAGAAGAATCAGGAATAAAAGTTGGGCTATTACGGTATAGAATAATAATTGGATATCGCATTTGGATATCTGAAAGAATATTTGCCCTTGAGCATCCCCGTCCTCGATGTTTTCAATTTAAGTCTCCACCTACCAAAAATGGGTCGCCACAGTCAAGTATCTTCCTTAGATCACTTTTAAATAACAAGCCTTTTGTTTATTTGTATTTCCTCTGGGGAACTACACTGAAAATACTTTTAAACTTGAAGAATCTTCTAATAAGATCTCAATTCCAATTATCTCAATTACTTTAGTATTTATTACTGCCAAAACCGTATGTTTAATATTTCTTTTTATAACAATGCAACATTGCCACCTGTTCTATTTAATCGATCGAATCTATAACAAATATAATTCGAGTCAGAAAATCGAATTCCAGTACTTAGCCATGTTTCACTCAATAGACATGTATATCAGCATTCAACTCACAAAGAAAGCTGAAAAATTCTGTAAATTTGTTTCGGATGCTCCTTGCATTACAAGTTAACATTTTTAAGGAATTACTCTTTGTATATGAAAACTGTAGTACTATCATGGTGGAAATCGAATGGGGCGACATCTAAAGTGTGCCGGCAACCCTTACTCTTTTTTTTGCGGAAAGCTTATGGAGGTTTTAATTGATATTTATTGATATTTTTTGGATGCAATAATTCAAAAAATAGTCTCCTCTTGCCCCTGCCAACAATTTCCGACGCTTATAGACTCCCCAAATCGATTTTACACCTCAAATTTTGCAGCGCCACCACAAGAGTCGGGGCAACTATCATGGCAAAAATACTCGCCATGATAGTACTATAGTTTTCATAGACAAAGATTAAACTGTTGAGCTTGAGTTTTACATTCACTCAATTTGGAAATCATCTCAGTTGTTAATGAAGAAAGCTCTTCTTGAGAGCTTGTTTTTTGGTGTTGAAGTTGACCATTGTGGTACTGGTGCTGATGGTGGGGATTGTTGACGTGTATAGGATCGTTCAGGAAGGCAAGGAAAGTCTTCAGAGCTCATGTGATTTATCGATTTTTGTTGTAAAATGGAAACAGGTTTTTTGTGAGACATTGAATGCGAGGAAAAAATTGAATTTTTAGAAAGCTTTTCTTTAACTTCTTGGTACTTGATTCGATTCAAGCAAGTTAGGTCAGTTGATCGGTGATTGCCTTTGCAGTTGGTACATTTAAAAATTGCCCCTGATGTATACGTACAATCGATAGTTTTATGTGCTTCAGAACAATTAGCACAATATGTATTTAAGCTACAGTTCTTCTCACCATGTCCGAACATCTGACAATTGTGGCATTGAGTTATTTTATGTTTTATCCGACGTTGATTTCCCATCTGACTTGGGTACGAAAAACAGCTCGAACATTGTTGCGTAAATCATTTAATTTAATTGATCCGTTCTCAATATTAATTATATAGGTAGAATACATCTACGTATCTAAAGCTCATATTTTTTTAACCATTTTGATTTCTTTACATTTTAAATCAAGAGAATTAAGTTCATTTTTAAGCACTTTAGTATCAATTTCATCTAAACAGAACAAGACCGCTTTGAATGACTTTTCATTCTTGAAGTCATGTGTAAAATATCGACATTGCTTAGATTTAAGTTTGGCACTGCCCCACAGGCCCCCGTGCCTCAGGCGCCAGCGGTACAGCCAGACATCTTAGCCTTGTTGATGTCCATTCAAGGCCAACTAACAGGACTGCAAAGTCAGATAAAGGAGCAAGGCGAAAGAGTGGACCACCGCCAGTGTTGTTCCATGTAGACAAAAAATGTAGACTACATGATTGTCTACGTGTAGTCAATTCAACGTAGATAATTCATCATTGTCTACATGTCAATGTAGACAATTCATCATTGTCTACATGTCAATGTAGACAATGTAGACAATCAATTTTATTTCAATTTTTCAACTTTTTTTGTCTTCTTAATCATATAAACAAAACAAATTTGTATTAATTGAGTCTTTCACTCTGCATTTTGTATTTAACACTGTGCAATATGCTACATATTTGTTGTTGGATTTCATTAAAAGGAAACCAAGTTCATCAAAAGCTTTATTTTTGCATCGACCAGACATCATTTTATTATCAAAAAATAGCTCAATTTTTCGATATTTAATTGAAGTCAAACACGCACCTTTTCTAAATAGAAATAAACCTTGCGAAAGAACAATCAAGAATGAAAGGACTGTGACAGATTAGAATGAAATATCCTCATTGTTTACATTGTCGACTTCATTGTCTACATTTTCGACATTGTCTACATTGTTGACACAATTGTCTACGTAGAAAAGTAGACAATCAAAGTCGACGCGTAGAGGAACAACACTGACCACCACTACTCTTTGTTGCCTGGCCTGGCGCAACTTAACGGTTAATGGGCGCGCTGCCGGAGACGCGCCTCAAGATCCTAGCTGTGAATGTAAATTCTCTGGTTAGGATTGAACGAAGAGCCAATTTGTTCCAGTTGTTAAAAGACCTTAGTCCAGATGTGTTTTTGGCTAGCGAAACCAAGCTAAACAAGAAGCATACATTGACTCGTAAAAATTACAATATCGTAAGAAGAGATCGGCCCAACTCCACTCGAGGAGGCGGGGTCGCTATCTTCATACGAAAAGGCATTAGTTTTAAAGTCATATACAATAATGAACTTCGAAAGCTGAAGACGCTGGAAGTTTATTTGCGTTATATGCATCTCTCTCACTGGTGGGAATCGGATGTATGTAATTGCGGCTTATGCGCCTGATGCGAAACTGTTTACAAACAGTCGAGTACGACAGTGATTACTGCGTACTGGCCGCTGTAATAAAGATTCCGAACGAGCGCGTGAAGCGAGTGACATGACCGTACCAAATAACTTGACAAACACTGAAATTGACGAACATCTACAACTGATGGACGAAACAATAAAACGAACAATGGAACGGACAATACCTAAATACAAAGAACGTGACCAAAACAACGTCTACAGAAACGCGACAATAGACGCACTGCACAGACAGAAAAATGGACTGCTGACAAGACTCAAAAACTTGTACAGACGATTTACGGACCCCCACGAACCGGAGATTAGGACACTGAAGTCGTCAATTGAGAATATAAACGTTTTAATTAAACAAAATTATAGATTGTCAATAAATTCGTTTTGGGACAATAAAATTCGGGCCGTAAATTCCAGCGACCCGAGCATGTTTCCTCAAATCAACAAAATCTTTAGAAAAACAATCAAAACGACCTTCCGTGTCTGAAACTCCAAAGAACGAATGAAAACAGAGACTTACTTCTGACAGCGCAAATCGTTCCCGAAGAAGCCATCTTGGACGATGGCTTCTTTATTATCGAAAAACCGCAGGAGAAAGTGGAGACAGTGGGAGCTGCGTTTCAGCAAGTGTATAGGGCGAATGCTTGCACTCGCCCGAACCACGACCTGGAAAACAGAGCCTTACTTCACCACTTTTACCTCCGTAACGAAATTGTGCAATGGCGATCCGAGAACTGTGGTTTCACCCGGTTCAATGACGACTTTTTAGCAAACGCTATAATCGCCGAGCCAATGGGTTCAAGTCCCCTGTTAGTTACGGAAGTGGAGCTTCAGCTCATTTTCGATTCAATTAAGAATAAGAAGTCTGCAGGTGTCGATGGTATATCCATCGTTGTACTGAAACATTTGCCAATTGAAGCCATAGACATTTATACCATACTGTTTAACAACGCGCTGAATAATGCCTATTATCCAGAGCTTTGGAAAATAGCTGTGGTGCATCCTCTCCCAAAGAAGGGTATGGACAGCTCCAATCCGGCAAATCTCCGGTCGATAAGTCTCCTTCCAAGTATCAGCAAGGTATTCAAGAAAGTAATCAATAGGGTTCTGATTCAGTGGTCTGCGGACAACAATATAATTCCGGATAACCAGTTCGGGTTCAAGGTGGGACATGATACCTTACATGCCGCGTCTAAGCTCGTTTCTGATATCCAATGGAACAAGTCAAAGAAACAATGTACTGGTGCGGTCGTGGTGGATTTGGAGAAAGCCTTCGACACCGTATGGTTAGAAGGTCTGTACCTAAAGCTATCCAGACTCGGCATCAGCAAACCATTGATGTATATGCTTTATGACATGCTTAACGGTAGGAAGTTTGTTTTGAAAAATGGCAACATAACTTCCGCCACAACGTTTGAAATTAAAAATGGTCTTCAACAGGGAGCGGTGAACTCGCCAATCCTCTTCAGTATTTACACCAGCGATCTGATAGGTAGTTTAACGCAGGCGATTGCGTATGCCGACGACCTGGTTGCGTACAGAACGGCTCCAAAGGTTGAGGTCATTAGAATTCTCTTACAGCGTGACTTCGACAAGATTCAGCGATACTACGATGACTGGAAGTTGAAAATCAACTTCCAGAAGTCGGAGACAATTCTGTTCCGGACCCCTTTGGCTGGGGCTCCGAGAGACACGAGCAAGAACTGGCGCAAGATGGTCATCGTTGGGCCCCACGGCCAGCGATTAACGAAAAAAAGTGAAGTGAAGTACCTCGGGATCTGGCTGGATCAGTATCTGTATTTCAATAGACATATAGATGATGCGCTGGCCAGAGCCAGAGTAGCTTTCGCTCAGACGAAACGGCTTTTTTATAGCAGTCGGCTAGACTCTCGACTAAAGGTAATTTGCTACATGGCCCTCATACGGCCGATGATGGTTTATGGCTGTCCCGTGTGGTTCAACGTTGCCCCATCTCAAATGGAGAAGATTTAGGTTTTCGAGAGGCAGTGTCTTCGGCGCTGTCTCGGTTTGAATCGAACTCCCAAATCCGATTACATTAAATATTACTCGAACGAAGTCCTATACAACAGGGCCCGGGTCAACAGAATTGATAATTTCGTTATAAAGCTTGTTCGGGGTCACATTGCCAGAGCTATGACCTCGACAAATAATTTGATCTTTGAAGGCTTTTATTCTAACGAACAATATTTTGAAAGTGCGCGCTTGAGTGGGTTCATTCCTATTTAGATAGATGCGGTCTGATACAAGATAGGTTGGCAATTCCGTTAATCTACCACGTCAGACGAAGGGTGTAGGGTTTAGGTTTAAGTAGAGTAGGTGGTGGCACAAAAAAAAAAAAAAAAAATTAATAAAAATAAAAACAAAAAAAAATTTTTTTTTAAATTTATACTTTTGCACAGATTATGAATATATTTACATGTTTTGTGAAGAAGTTTTATTGGTGGAATCGACATTTTGTTTTCATTTTGCTGCATAGGCACACTAGCAGATTTGTCTCTATTGTCGGAGTCATGCAAAGGTGCATAAATGCCCTTATAAGCAGACATATTAGAAAGATGGACTTTCTTATATTGATTCACTGAAGATTCAAGATCATCATCACCACCGGGTCTTTCGCGCTTGGCAATGATTGTTTTTTTTTTTTTTTTTTGCTGGGTTAGGTAAATTTTTCAGCACACGACAGTCACCAATAAGAGCGTGTAGAGAACTGATTCACGCAATTATTTTCAGTGTATTGTATTGAATGTGAAAAACATACTGAAATGTTAGTAAAAGTTGCTTATTTTCAAAACTAAAAAGCTAAAGAAATACTTTCTAGTACCTACAATTAGACCCACATTTAAAATATAGGTACTTTGGTTTTCTGAATCAAAACTAATATTTGGAGGGCCGCAGTAATCGAATTGGGCTTTTTTTAGGCCTTATTACAAGGTTGGTGGCCATTACGGATCATTTAAGCTCCAAAAATCTAAGTTGGCGCCAGAGCTTGTTTGGTAGGCTTAAGTGATTTCCGGGGTAGGGGTTTGTAGACTCCTAGAACTCAGTTGGTGGCAAAGGGATCTCCATCGATATTTTGAGGTATGTACATACAATTCCCCAAGTGGTCAATATAGAGTAGGTACTTGTTGCCTGGAGGCTTTCAGAACTCTTTAGGTAGCCTCTACAGGTCTTTAGAGGCCGTTGTAACAGGGATGTTAGTATCTACGAATCCTTGATGAAGGCCCCATGAACCCCTTGAAGTTAATGCACTAGGGGGGTTCAAATTCTTCTCCTCTATTTCTTAACGAAAAAGAAAAATTTCACATTTACATTTGTCCGCCGCCGGCTGCTTATGCGGAACCATACGAAATTTGCAGACAAAAACCCCAATACAAACCCGAGGGGGTGTTTTCTATATAAGTAGGTAAATAACTATACTTAAGTACATGTTAGTAAATCTACTTTATAAAATTACAACTAAGTACACTCTGTTCTCTCTTATGAAACTGTATTGTTTTCAATAACACAATAATTAGTCATTCGTGTATGTAATTACATGTATGTATGTATTAATTTGCATTTAATAAAAAATATCGTGAACCATTCCACAAACACCAACCATTAATGTCAAACATTGTTCACACAATTCAACTGAACAATATGGACTTTACAAATTAGACTTCATCGAACAAGAAATAGTAGATTTATTCGTTAACAATTACGACTAATACCTACGACAGTACCCCATTAATGTTAATCTAAACAATAAGACTAAAAAGTTTGAAGTGGACTCAGGTGCAGAATACTCAAGTATAGCTCAAATTTTTTTTTTTCGAACTCTTAATTTAAACTTACCCTTGAACAAATCTGAAGTTACGTTTTGATATTATCAATCCCAAAAAAGACAATTGATTAGAGGGGTACTTAGATACTTAGATACGACGAACTCAGCTCACTCGAAAAAAATATTTTCTTAGTTATAAGAATGCCTTCAATAAAATCGGTTTCAAAGTAACTTTTTTCAATTTGAACCATATTATAGGTAGGTACATACCTACTTCACAAAAAGTCCAGGAATTAAAGTGCGGCTATCAACTTTAGTAAAATTACGATAAACAACACATACCTAGAAACCCATACAAAAAAAAAATCAATAAAATCACCAACACACTTCAATACCAACTCTTTCAAAGATTTATCATCCAGCAGCAGAAGAGTTTTTCATTTCACTCACCCACTCACTATATAATATATATACATAGGTATACATGAGTATATAGCTAAGCTACATTAATTCATTCACATAAATACAGACTTTGCCTTCACACATCGTTCATTTCCACTTCATGTCAACCAACATTACATTCCGTATCCACATATCAAATCAATGGAGACTGCGTTCCATAAAAAAAAAAAATTAATCCATAGCAAATGCGGCGGCAACCATCTTGGATCCAGACACATCACAATAAATATTCACAACAAACCCCGCCAATACCCTCTGACAGGAGCAGCAAAAAAAAAAAAAACAATCCATAGAACGTTTGTTAACCCCTTGGCCGAGAAAAGCACATGTGATTCTTCTCAAAGGGGTTTTCATCTCAAGAATAGACCCACAAAGGGAATCCCCAAACAGAACAAGAACACACACTTGTGTTATTAAAATGTAAACAAAACAAGAAATCTCGACCGACAGGTTGAATGGAAGCCATGATGGTTGATTACCACAGCGCATGTGTCACTTGTCACTTCTGTTCTCCCCACTCCACTCAAGCCTTTGACATACATGATAAATCTTGTGCACGATATATAAAAATGTACATACCTAGGTATTTATATGATGTGTCTACATATAAATTGAATTTCTACTTCACCATCACCATAGGTACATTCACGTGAATTGGTCTCTCTTTTGGTTAGGGTTTTATTCGGTGGAATGCTCTCTTTTCTCTTTCAATAAAATAATTGAGTGTTTTAGATTTACCCCTTACCTTTTATCTTATGTACATATGTATATACTTCTTATTACCCCTTTTTGAATGGTAAATTATCTTAAGAGAATTTAAAGGGGAATAAATTCAAAGAGACACATTATATCCGCGTGTGTAAAAATACTTCTACCTACTTGGTAAAGACTTTTACACTTAATACTTAAACCCTTTTAATCCCAAGCAAAATAACATCAAAATATCTTTTCTCTTTTGAAGACTTCATTGATTCTTTTTTTTAGCTGAGAGTGAAAGTCATGACGTTTTAATGTTATACTCTGAATGTATTGTGTATATATAGGTATATACCTGTCTGCCTTATCGTACTCTTGTATGCTGTATATACATTTTTTTATATTTCCTAAACCAAAGGGTAAAGTTAAATATGTAGTACCTATGTACCTATAACCCTTTTCATAAAAAATTTAAAATTATATAATGAGAAGGAAAGGAGTATCTTTTTTTTAAACAACTAATGGAAGGGATCTTTCTTTTTAGAGGCGGAGTTTTAGTTTAATTTCATACCTATATAGGGAGAAGAGTAGGTATGAAAAATGAAAAATGGGTGATGTCCATATAGATCCCTGCATGTTTCTGTTGGAAGGGGTAAGTACCTACAACATTCATTATACGTAAGTACCTGTGTATTTATATAAGGCCATAAGTTGATACGGGCTATATCGGTATAAGGAATGTTTTTGATCGCACATAAAAATACCATAGGTATACTATACAGTATACATACATATAGCTACTTCCATAGGTATCAGCCATTTTTCAATTTTATTAAAGACGCAATTTCACATGTGATTAGCAGCTTGATTAGCTCTTTTAAGTTGTTTTAGAAAATATAGATAAAACATAGAATGATACCTACATACATATAGGTGGTTGCAAAAATCTATAAGTATATTGTACTAAGTTCATAGGTACAAGACTCGCTAAGAAATTAGAGTGTGCATTTCACCGTTGATATAGGTACCGTAAAGTGGGGCTACTTTGCGCCCGCATGGGTAAGTTTGCGCCACTGACGAAAATTTTTTTTTTCTGATACAATGCAGTTTTTTTTTTGATTTTGGGGTTACTTTGCTCCTGGGGCTTTTTATTTTTATCATTCACTTTTTTATATTCTTTATACATAAAATAATTTTTTTTTAATTCTAAAATACTTTTCATTTTTTGTGAATTATTTTCTTGTTGTTCTGAAAAATATTATTTATGTTTATTTTTGTTTTTATAGGTACTTAAATTTTTAAGTTTTTAAAGCAATAAAAGAGGCTGTTATGTTTAAAACAAAAAAATTGGTTTTTGAATTTTTTTGATTTTTTTTTACAGATATGATCCGTTTGATCAGGGCTATTGAAATAAAACGCAAACTTTTCCGCAGCTCTTAAGATAAAGAACATATAGTCAAAAGTTTCATATGCAGCAAAGTAACCCCCTCCCTTGGACTACTTTGCCCCACTTTTCAACCACAAAAAAAAAGTACCTACTTTAACTGTTATTAAAACAGTTTTCATACCAAAAATGCATTGTTTCACATATTATTAATGAAATGGCGTTGAAAAAAATACCTAGATAAAAATTATTTAGTATACCATTTTTAAGAGGTTTAAAAAAATAGTGCAAAAAACGGAGCAATGTAGCCCCACTTTACGGTATGTATATTTAAAAGGTAGGTACTAGGTAGGTATATGCATCAGAAGCAGTTTTTGACTTTAAATTAGTAAAGATACAATTTTGAAAACAAATACCTACCTACTTAACTGATTTAAAAATCTAATTTACCCTTGGATATCTGATGATGCTGCAGTTGTATTTAAATAAATATTTTACAATAACAATTTAGGTAGGTAGGTACCTATAGTTACTTTCTCAGAAAATAATGGCCTTCTAAGCGGGGAGAACTTGACTTCTCCCTCCCAAATCTTGGTGGGTAGGACTCAAAAAAAAAAAGGAAATAAGGATTTATAGGTACATTGTTCATTCAAAAATAAAACGCAATTGTTTCTATTTGTTCTCGTTCTATTTCAATCACCTGTACTTATTTATTGTTACCCAGTAACGCTTTTGTAAGTCCTTATCTTCAAGAAAGCAAATAGAAATTCTTTTAGGTAGGTAGGTAGGTATTTATTGCGGAGACATGTGTCTTGTTCGTTTTTTTGCTTTAATGTGCCTACCTGTGTCTATTTGCATATGGCTTGCCGCAAAATTAGCATCTTACCTAAGTATTTCCATACAAACATTGTTGCACTCATCCGAAATCTAATATCAATATCTTTATATAGATACCATTTGAATCTAAAAGCAAAATCACATCCTTTCATTTCAAACAACAACAAAACAAACTGGACAAATATTTGCGCCTTCCAATTAGCATCCTAATTGAAAACTCTTTCTTGTGGTGTTTCCATCATAAATAAATAAAAATTAAAAAAAAAAAAAACGCGTTCCTCTTAACAGTCCCAACAAATTAAACGCGTTTGCTTTGAGTTTTTAAAATGTCTGGCAAACATCACACAGACATTATTATACCTTTATGATTTGTCTTATTCCTTTTTGTAGGTATGTTGATACCGCATTGAAAAACCACAGACGCAGATAGAAGTGTAAATAGGTACCTATGTTGTAAAAAAGAGGTCCTGAAGCCTTTTTAAACTCTAACTCTCAATATGTTTTATCATACCTACAGAGCTCGGCTTTCTTTATTTAGGAAAAATGTAAGGGTTTTATTTTTTTTTTTATTGCGCAATAACAAATGACTTGAAACACGAAAGGATACCGCTATCACACATTAAGTCGAACGCGGAAGGAGCGGAAGAAAACAACACAAACCAAGTTCCTACCTATATTATCGATTATTATACATACTCGTATACCTATATGTATCTAATAGTGAGGGTTAACCGTACAATTCTCAATTAGACAAGGACTTTGTGTCCTGCATCAAACTCTATTTATAATTTCACCTTTTCTTCCCTTTTTTGTCGAAAATGAAACTAATTTAAAACTGTAGGTACGACCGACATCGACAGTTAAAATTGAAAGTGATAAAAAAGAAAATAAGAAAGGTCATAAAAACGCATTCGCATACTGTCAGTTCTTTAAATTTCCCTAACTGTCAGTTTAATAGGTAGGTTCGTACAAGCAAAAACTGTTCATCAGACACATGCCATAATTTTCATCACTTTCGAAAAGTATCGGGCATGCGTTTTAATGTTGATGTCCTTTTTCACTGCAGCACACTTTTCATTTTTTCTATAAAATAAAAATAATACAAGAAATACAATTATACATAGGTACATAGGTACATAGGTACATACAAGTCATTTCAAATGTAGGTAAGAGAAGTTAATTCGTGAAACCGCTAAAAAGTGTATTTTTTGTTTTGACAAGAACTTTGTTTTCACTTGAACCAACATGGAGATCGATCGAGGAGAATCTAAATATGTACATTGTACATAGGTATCTATGTTCTACAAGTTTTTTTTTCTGTTTTTGAAGTAGCCCTGATGTCGATTTTCAAAGTACTCTTCTTCATCATTAAAATAATGTTAATAGGTTAGGTAGGTACGGACACACGGAGAGAGAGAGAGAACAATGTACCTATACTATATTATATACGAGTAAAGATTTAAAACACCTGTCAATAACGATTGTTCTCCTACACTTTTTCAAACTTGTTTAGGTACTTATTACATAAATTTCAGCGCACAACACTACCTATTTGCTTTTTTTTGTTTGCAAATCAAATTTTTGATGGAATGGCAAGATAGATGAACTAAGAGTCTAAAAACAAAATGTCGCGTCTGTAAGTATTGTGCGTTGGTCTCCATTTAAAAAAAACTCATTTTAATCCTTATATCTAGAAGAGCTCATCATACAAGAAATTTGGAAGCATTTTTTTGATATAAAATAAAATTTAATTATTTTTCTTTTTTGTATACCTACAACATTTTTTCATATGTAGTTAAATTGCCAAAAGAATACTTTTATTGTTATATATTTTCATAGATAATATTTACTCTTAGGGAGATAGGTATACAGGGTGAGTCATGAGCAATGCGACAAAATGATAGGGCGTGTAGGTTGCGTTGAGACAAGAAAAAAAATCGTATGGGAGGGGGGTCTATTCCCCTCCGTTTAGCCGGGAGGGGCAATTTTCGAAAAAACTGACTTAAAATGGGAAAAAAATTATTTAAAATCAACGGCTTCATTCACAATGCTGTGCGATACGTTTTTGAAAAGCCAATAACTTTTTCTTTCATTCTGTGTTTAAATAAGCAAGTATAAGCAAAAAACCTAAATAAGGAAAATAGTAGGCGCTTTAACAGTGATAGTATAAACTGAATAAAAAATTCTAAGCAAAGAAGAGATAGGTATTAAGATTGCACTCGAAATTTTGCTTAAATTTTTTTTTATGAAATAAGCATTCATTTTTCGAAATGTCTATTAAAAGCACATTGCGTTCCGAATATTAACTACTTAGTTAATGCCAGCATTAAAGGGTTTTCTAGACTCAACGGTAACGTATAAATGCTCGTAATCCTTGAAACACTACTTTTCATTATATAAGTTTTATATTTCCTAAGTCTAATCAAAGTTATATAGGCGCAGCGGCAGATTTACACAGGGGAAACATGGACAGCTGCCCAGGACGCCGCGCCGCCTCAAAAGGGGCGCCGAAAATGAGACGCCAAAACAAATTTTTTTAATGTTATCCTTGAAAAATCGATAAATTTTCAAGAGAAAATGAAATGTGAGGTATAAAAATTTTTAATGACCACGAACTTCTATATTATTATATTAAAGTGCTTTTTTCCGAACGTGGAAATTGCATATCGAATGTTTGCCACTATGGCCGTATCCAATTGTACCGCCGAAAGATCTTTTTCTTGTTTAAAAAATGACAAAAAATCGACACAATAGTTTAGCTTTGCTTTGTATTGAATCTGAAACACTTCTCTCCTTGGATTTTGAAGATTTACCTAATCACAGATTTCGCTACTGCAAAAGCAAGACGCAAATGTTTCTAAATCATTAAATCTAATAATATTGTGCTGTTATTTTATTTTTGACACTTTCAATTTTTTATATCTGAAAAAATGTTTCGAATTCAGATTTATTATGTTCGAATTCAGATTTATTATCCATAGGAAGCAACAAATTTTTTTTTTGAAATACTCGAAATAAATATACCTATCCATGTAATTTATATACTTATAATTAAAATTTTACCTTCCTTATCTTCTGATATTCATAACGTGTTCGTATGCTTCAATAAAATATTATAGTTCAATTCGAGGTGTATTTTTTAAATATGTACATCAATTACAATTCATTGGTTTTACAGTTCATATTATTAAATCATTAGTAAGTTTGAAGTGAATTACCAAGTTGCTTGCTGCTGGTGAAAAAAAATTAAAGGTTTTCTTAGGTAGGGTTACCAGATTCCCAAATAGAAAAACCAAGTCAAAATATTTGGGTCTCTCTCTAACTCATGGGGTTTCCTATTTTCCAAGTTCCAAAAGAATATAGAGCATGTCTTCGAAAACCTGGTCTTGTGGTAACCCTACCTAAGGGTATTAGGGGCGGGTTAATTATTTTGCCCAGGGGCGCTTCAGAGGGTAAATCCGGCTCTGTATAGGCCACAGATATTCAAATAGATATCTGACATACATATTTGGTACACCCATGGCTCTTATGTATGATATCTGAAATTTGACTCTTTCGAGAGTGATTAATGCACTCTCATGCTTGAATATTTTACTCTGGTGATGCCCCCACGTTTTTGTAATTTGATACAAAAATGGTAGATCCAAATAAAGCTTGTAAAAGGTATTGATATATCTAAAAAGGACCACATACCAACACCATAACTATTTAAAGTGGTGCTCTCAATTTCGCCAACTTTAACAGATCGATTAATTATGAGTCCGATAACCAAAGTGGTGGAGTGAATTTGGTTTCTTTCTGCCTTTGCATTATGACCACTCTCTTTTTCTGTAACCGAATTAATATTGAATATGGCTGTATCCTCAAGTGACCCATCAGAAATTATGATGGAACGTACACATGTGTCCGAAGAAGTTTGTGTTAATACACTCTCTTCCAACTGAAAAGGTACAAGAGATGTTGGTTATCCTTTTTAGTATGTACATGTCCATATATATGTACATATAGCCACGGAAATATTTGACAACTGCTAAAGTGCAGTCTAAGTCTAATCTCTAAAAAGTAGTTACTGTGGGGAGTAAATATCGTTCAAATAGTTAAAATATTTTTTTTTTACTGTCAACAGAACAGTTAAGCATTTTACAATTTTTTTTTCTAATTTGTGGTCAAACAGAAATTTCAGATGTAGTCCCATTCAGAAAAGAAGAAGCAAAATATTTTACAAAATAGTTGCACCTATTCAGTTGTAAGCGAGTGTACACCATAATATGTGTAGTTTGTATGAAGAGAATTAAAGCGCAAAAAAATAGCAAAATGGAAACGAAATAAGGGTTGTTGTTGAAATGGCATGTAAGGATTTGCTCATTCATCACCGAAAAAGGTCACCGGGAGAAGCAGAGGCAAAATGGCAACAGACAATGGCCTTCGGACATCATCAAATTATAAGAATGAAGAAAAAGGACATTGTGATAGAGTAGGAAAGAGTAGGCAATGATGCCAGCTGGTTACGTTGAATAAGATTTCATAACTCATTTTCATTTATTTTATATCACAGTTGTTTGTTATACTTAACTATACATTTATATGTAAATACTGCTGCAGAATTTCAATATGTATGTTTAAAAACAAAACAACCATATAAACATTTTTATTTTTCAAAAACTATTCCTTGGAACAGATTTATTTAAAAACAGAATGAAAGAAAAAGTTTTTGGCTTTTCCATTTTAAGACAAATTTTTCGGAAATTGTGTCTCCCGGCTAAACAAGGGGGAATCTCCCATACGATTTTTTTCTTGTCTCAAACCAATCTACATACCCTAGCATTTTTGCACACTGCTCATAACTCACCCTGTAAAAAGAACTTAGAACCTTCAGTCTTCAAAGTGATCACAAAAATGTATCTAATTATTATTAAAAAAAACTAACAAAAATTGGAATTTCTTTCGCCCTTTTCCCAATTCAACTTCGTTTATATACTCCGATGGCTCCAAAAATAATATTGTTATTAAATAAAATTAATCTTATAAAATCACTATTTTTACTCGAGCTTACCAAAGATGTTTTTTTTTCACAAGAATTAAAGCAACACTAAATAATAATAACGCATGAATATTTTAAAATCTAAAAAAATTCTCGCCTATTTTATGTCATTGGAATAAACGAGTTTTGAAAGCGGCTACTTTGATTTGCATTGGAAAAGAAGAGTTTTGGTGCAAAATTGGGTTTGTATGGGAATAGATGAGTTTTGAATTAAACAACTGAGAGGAATAGTGTAGTTTTGAAAAAAACTCCACTTTTGAAGTGCTCAAAAGTATAGGAAATAACAAGTATTGTTAAATCTGAGCTAAATACTTAGATCAGGGCCGTTCCAGAAAACACTTTCTCATACTTAACTCATTTTTGGAAAAAAGTGGAATAAACGAGTTTTGAAATTATACCCCTCATTTAATGAATTATGAAGTTTAAACTTTGCTATTAAGTGTGAAAATCATTTAAATGACCGCCTCGCAAAGATTGCTTTGATGTAATTTCTAACCACCTTTTCGATGAAGCTGAAGATCGCTGCATTTTTTTTTTTTCTTTTAGAGTTGCAGGTCTCGAAAAGTATCAATGATATTGGAAAATTTTAAACACCAAAATGTTGGGCACAAAATTTTCCAGGGGCGATGTCCCCTACTTTTTTTAAATTTTATCCCGTTATATTTGTTTTTAATGGGTTTTAAACTTTTAAGATTATTTTTTTTTTGTTTAGACGTGCAGATAGACGAAACTAACGGTAAAAAAAGGAAAAATTGTATCGTGTAGAGCATCTTTTACTTTAGAGGCGATGTTGCTTATTTTTTTTTTACTAAGCGTTTTTAACCATGAAACAGAAAAACAACATTCACAAAACTTTATATCGTTATAAATTCGGATCACCGAATGGTACCAAAAAAAAAGTACGTAATAAAATTAGATTTTTTCAACTCTGGAAGCGATGTTTTTTGTTTTTTTTTTTTTAAATTCATGTTCTAAAGCCATTAATTTGCATAACAACAAATTATAAAAAATACAACAAAAAGAAAAAAAAACAGAACAATATTGTTGTCATATATAAATCCAAGGCTTACCTTTAGTATATGCAGTTCGTATCTACTCGTACTTTGTTATTTTTTCTTTTTATTATAATTTGTTGTTATGCAAATTATTGGCTTTAGAACATGAATTTAAAAAAAATAAAAAACATCGCCTCTAGAGTTAAAAAAATCTAATTTTGCTACTTACTTTTTTTTTGGTACCAGTCGGTGATCCGAATTTATAACGGTATAAAGTTTTCTGAGTGTTGTTTTTATGTTTCATGGTTTCTACATCGCCTCTAGAGTTAAAGATGCTCTACACGATACCATTTTTCGTTTCTTTTTTTTTACCTGTAGTTTCGTCTATCTGCACGTCTAAACAAAAACAAAATAATCTTAAAAGTTTAAAAACCCATTAAAAACAAATATAACGGGATAAAACTTAAAAAAAGTAGCGGATACCGCCCCTGGAAAATTTTGTGCCCAACATTTTGGTGTTTAAAATTTTCCAATATCAATAATACTTTTCGAGAGCTGCAATTCTAAATTTAAAAAAAAACCTCGGATGCAGCAATCTTCAGCTTCATCCTTTTTGTTCATTTCGCGAGGTATACCCGCCATAATTATAAAGTGATGTTGGTTTTCTAGGCGTCTAGTATTTGGAGATTATTCCTGTAGGGGAAAGCGGGGCATATCGGGCCCCGGGTTAGGTTAGGTTAGGTAGGTGGGCTGACGGATGGTCTTATCTCCGTCATACTTAGATCAATATAGATCCATTGTGATACCCCTAGTTGAATAACCTACGGCAAAGTAATATGAAAGAGTAAATTCATTGGTTCCAGCGAGCTATAGCTCGAAAGGTCGAAAAGTCAGTTAAATCTAGGTTTCTGTCGTCGTAAGATCACCATGGTTAGGAGAGGTTTGCATGTCAATATTATACTTGGGTTTGTTCCTCTTCCTTACCCTTTCCAGGTTAGATCGTCCCTCCCCCAGGCCCGTAGAGGCAGTGGCCTCATTCATCGTCTGGTGGATGGGTTGGATAAGACCGGTGGTTGGTGTATGGTTTAGTCAAAGATTTACAGGCTCACCTGGTTGAGGAGAGTCAGAAGCGTCAGGATGTTGATCATGGGCTTCTTCCGTCCTTTCCCCACATGGTATATCACTACCTTCCCCAGGCCCGTAGGGGCAGTGGCCCCATGCAGCGTCTGGTGGACGGTAGAGGTAGACCAGTGGTATTGGTGTACTGTGTTGTCTTGTCGGTACACTGAGTTATACATTCGGTGAAGAGAGGTTAACACACCAAGAAGTTTTACCTCGGCGTGTCTCCCTCCTCAGCCCTACCGGGTAGATCAGCCCTCCATCAGACCCGTAGAGGCAGTGGCCTCATGCAGATGACTAGTGGATGGGTTTGATAGACCGTGATGTGTTGTCTTGTCGGTGTTGTCTTGTTAATTTAGTATTCTGAGACGGGCCCCGGGTTATAATGGGCCCCCCTCGTATTTCTTGTTTGTATGAAGTGGGAACTCCGAATTTGCATCTATCATTTTCAAATTATCCCTAGCAATACGGGGGAATCCCCTTTTTAAGTCAAAGTGACACTTGTGGAGAGTAGTAAATAAAAAATCTTTTTTACCCAGTTTATGTAGATATTAATAAGTTGTAGTAAAGTGCGTGTTTTTACACATGGGTTGCATTTTAAGTTTAATTTTACACATTTAATCAAAGTAAGTAGGTATATTTATTTAATATAAACAAAGTTATTTCATTTTATTAACTAACCTAAAACATAAATCTGCAATTGTTTTATAAAATAGCACATGGGGCATAATGGGCATGGGTGCCCTAGGCGCAGAGAGAAAACAGATGTCATAACGGAATCGCCATACAAGGCTTAACTTGAGACTGAAGCTTAAAGCCTCAAATCTGCCTAAAAAAAAAGAAAAGATCGACTTGGAAATAAAAAAAAAATAGTTCCCACCGTTTCTTTACTGTGTCCATTATGCCCCAGGCACGGGGCAAAATGGAATGAAGCAATTTTTTTTGTTTTATCACAAATTGAAGAATTTTTAATTTCATTCATTCTTTATCTTTTTATTTTGTTATTAATGTTTTTTTTGAACATGAGAAATAAGTTTTTGGTGGTTTAAAAAATAACCTTAAGGAGCCGGTGTGCCCCGCTTTCCCCTATAATTTGTTTTCAATAAGGCAATAATTGTTTGTGTTGTGGTTTGTTGTCCCTTCTTGTTGGAAATAATATCGTCCAAGACATGAGTTGTTGGAAATAATATCGTCCAAGTTCAAGACATGAGTTGCCTGCCAAAAAAATTGATTATTGGAAAATTGATAAATTCAGATCACCAGCAACACAAGAAAAATGGCTACTTTTGAAATTTTAACGCGTTGTATGATTGTTAAGCGATCCACTATCAATGGCAAACATTTAACTAATATCAGGACACGTCAGATGACGTGCCCTGATATACCCGTCAAACTCAGTTTGACAGGTGTCAAATACCAACACTACCAACTTGAAGCCACGAAATAAATGACGTTTTATATTATAAATGAATAGAGATATCACTTTGAAATCGGTCATGTAGTACCTACATTATATTATTATTTGAAATTTTTTATAGTTTAAATTTCATAAAAAGAATATCTTCTTATTTAATTTAGTAATATTTTTTTTAAGAACTTTAAGCCACAGCATGCCTAAACTTAAAAACTCCTATAATCTATGACAACCCCCTACGGCCCTACCCCAGATGTTTTTCTGTGAACGCAACTGATCAGGGTTTACCCGGGGACACTTAAGTGTTAATTTGACACCATTATAAACCTCGGGCACCAAGAAACTTCTTCTTAAGTGACATATAAGAAAATGGTTTTAGACATAAAGTCAATTTTAACTGAATTTGGAAAGATATTTACATATTTGAAGCAAAAGTTTTTACAAAATTTCAGGTTAACAAACTTTCTTTTTATGAAAAATTTAACGTTTTAAAGAAATTCTTATGGAACATTTATTTTCCTTTGGGGCCTATGTATATCATCTAAGTATATCAAAAGAGTGCTTTCACCAATCAAAAAGGGTAAAACTCAAATCTCTTAAAAAAACAACCCTACACTACACATGCATAAATGCATACTATTGAGAAGTTACATACACATATGTATATGGGCATACATATTAGATTTATATTATGTGAACAAAAACTTAATTCCAGTTTCGAAGAATTGCTATGAGAAAAAAGGAAGAAATACATTTTAGCATTTGAAACGGAAACAAATAAAATACTTCGAAGAGATTGCTGGCGACTTGTTTTTAATATGTATAAGGAATTTGGGTGGATTTTTAAAATAATCCACGCGTATTTGATAGAAATCAATTTCGCAAACCAATATAGAGATATGTTTATGCGTACAATCAAAAAGACACAAATCTGCAAGGGTGCAAAAAGAAAATGCGATATGTAGCAGTCCTCATGGTACTTATTTTATCTTAAGCTATCAGTATATACCTTCATATTATTATATAACACGCCTTCACCGCACATGCATGGAACATCAATCCTTTTAAGTACCATAAGTTTCGATTGACATCCTCCAACATATTGGTAGGTATTTGGGTTCATAAAATGAGGAAAAAACTTTTTATTTGTATGTCGTTGATTTTATTTCATCCATTTGATATACCTTATTCAAGTACATGTAGTTACTTGAGTTGCACGACTTGTTTCAAACAAAATTTTTAAATTGTGGATGTACCTACCTAATACAATACTTATTTACATTATGTATCAAAGACGGAATCCAAAGTTTTTTTATTTCAGAAAAAAGAGATAGGTAGGTACGTACGTTGGGAGACAACATTAAATGACATATTATACATTCTATGATACGTATAGGATTATAGGTATAGGTACATAATTCTTGTAACTTAGTAATCTATAAAATTTGTAATACCTACTAGGACTTCACTGCTTAGCCATTACAGTCCTCCCGGTTTTGATTGTGGAATTTGTTAGGCCAAGTAAATGCAGGAGTCGTTTGACTCCGAAGAGTCGCTATAGTGCAGGAATGGCCGTCGCGTCGTGGGTTATTGCCTTTCGAACTGGGTTGTCAGGGCATTTTCTTTTAACAGTATACCAGCTACGTTGGTCATGTTGCTCAGACACAGGCTCTGCCACTAGTTAGGTTTAGTTTTAGTTAGCCCTAACAAAAAAAATATTTAAAATTTTTTTTTATTTGTTCACAATACGACCATTACTTACGAATATTCAATAATCACTAAAAAAACAGGACACAATTTTATGATTCTTTAATTTTTTGACTGAATAGCTAAAATGCCTAAGGTACTGCTTTTTTCCTCTTGAAGTAGTGAATCTGAAAAAATGAAACGACATCCCTGATTATCATAAATACAAAATATAGTAAAGCCACGATTTAAGTTGCAAGTGCAATCAAATCGTTTTATATGTTCTTCGTTGACTTTTATTTTAAATATGGATAAATAAAGAAATAACTGAAAAAAAACTAGAACATAACCGAAGTTTCTGCTAAATCTTAAATCTATATATATACATACTCGTATAAAAATGAGTTTGTTCGTTTGTGCTCTCATAAATACCGAATGAGGAAACATATCAACTTCGTTGTTTCAGTATGTGATTTGTATTCACATGTAGATGGTTTTTGTCAAAAAAAAAATTTTCTAGCAAAATAAAAACATTAAAAAATTTAAATTTTTTTGATTTGAACAAATCCGCTACACACCAAACAATGAAACCCGCTACACACCAAACAAATGTTATGCCTTTTGCTGTTAGCTGTTGGCTTCAGTGAGCGGGAAGCAAGTGGAATGAAGAAACACAGTTCTGTGTAGCGTGCATGTATTTGTGTGAGCATCGTATGAACGTACACTGTATATGTTTGGCTGTTGAATGCAAAGTGAAGTAAATGGAAGGAGAAGCCCTGCAAAGCGGGCGAGGGTTTAGCTAGTTCTTTATAAATTATCTACATATGTATGAGAAAATATTGCCCTATTAATTGAAAGGATTGCAGGATTAAATACAAAAAAAAAAGAATGTATAGTGGAAGTGAATTTGCACCGAATAATGCGTGAATAATTGTAATATAAACTTATAACTATTTAAGTCCAAACCTTGTTTAAAGACAACTTTAGTATGCAATTTCAATATCTGAGGCAAGTTTTGAGAAAATCTATGTTGTTATTTTAGTATAAGTTCATTCAACACCAAAGAATTAAAAAAACATTAAAACTAAAAGAAATGCATAAGATTATAGTGGTGCTGTATATATGTAAGTGGGTAGAAATTTAGCAGTTTAACGCTGAAAAGCGGAACCAATTGACACAACAAAAAAAGGGAGAACATGAAAAATGCATTTCAATTCTTAGCCGGGTAGACTATTCAAAATGCACGAACGATATCTGATTACTTCCATCCATTTCAACTCATTATTATTTATTGAAATCGAATAGAAATGTTAATGACCTTGTTCATCATGTCCAAAAGCTGCTTCATGCTATTAGATATACAAGTCTGATTATGCGACTTCGACATTTTAAATAAGTAATGCGATTACCCTCATAATACTGCCAAAATTCATCAAAGAAGCGACTGCATTTTCCAATAAGTATATAACCAAGCCCTTCTGCTCACTTTTGATAAAAGTATAACAAATGGATTGCAGTAAGGAATGTACAATGTAGGTACATACCTACTTCTATTGACTATATGAAAACACGAATTATTACTAAATGGAATTTAATTTTAGATTGCAACTCTTTGCAGTTAGTGAGATGATCACCTTGAAAAGTTACTGATATTTGAGGATTTAGGTACTTAGTTTTTGTTTACCCTTTATAAAGGCAGTATGAATATGTCTAGACTCATCATCATCATCATCGGCTCGACAACCGGGGTCCGGTCCTGGCCTCCTTCAACAAGTCTCTCCACCTATCCCGGTCTTGAGCCGACGCCATCCAGTTGCGCACCCCAAGGCTTCGGGCGTCCTGGTCTACGCCATCTCTCCAGCGCAAGCATGGTCTACCACGCTGCCGTCTACCATAGAATGTACCACAAAGGACTTTCCGAGCAGGTTCCTCTTCACTCATGCGAGCTAGGTGCCCTGCCCACCGGAGTCTACCGAGCTTAATTTTTGTCACTATGTCTGCTTCAAGGTAGATTGCGTACAATTCATGATTGTACCGTCTCCGGAATCGCCCTTCCTCACATATGGGGCCAACAATTCTCCTTAAGACTTTTCTCTCGAACGCGGCTAAGAGGTCGGAGTGTCTTTTGCTAAGCACCCAAGTCTCGGATCCATACGTGAGTACTGGCAGGACCATGGTCCTGTACAGCAGCAGTTTTGAAGTTATGGTGAGATTTCTGGATTTGAAGAGCTTTGACAGACTACAGTAGGCTTTGTTGGAATTGAGCAGCCGCCCGCGTATTTCTTCTTCTATATTATTATCGGCTGCTACTATTGACCCAAGGTATTTAAAGGATTGCACCACTTCAAATTCGTGCTCCGCTACCTTGATTGTTTGACCAACTGTTCTTCTCGCATTCGACGCCACCATGTACTTTGTTTTACCTTCACTAATGTGCAGCTCGATCTGGATGAAGGAATCGTGTACAGCTTGTTCGGTTCTTCCGATGATGTCAATGTCGTCTGCGTAAGCCAGTATCTGGCTGGACCTGTTGACGATGGTCCCTCTTGTTGCCGTGCCAGAGTCACGGATTGCTTTCTCCAACGCCAGGTTGAAGAGGAGGCAGGCCAAACCATCCCCTTGTCGGAGTCCATTAAAGATGTTGATTGGTCTGGATAGCAATCCGGCTATTTTTACTTGGCTTGTTACGTTGGTCATGGTCAACCTACAAAGTCGTGTCAACTTATTTGGGATGCCGAATTCTCTCATGGCTTTGTAAAGTTCTACCCTGGCTATGCTATCATAGGCGGCCTTAAAGTCTATAAACAGATGGAATATGTCTAGACTACAAAGTTATAATTCCTTCACAGACCCAATCCATTACAATCGGGTTGGGTCACAGTTGCGCAGCGCATGTTGTAAAACACGAGGGCAGCATCTAAATCTATGAAAAATGTTAAATATCTTAAATTGATAAATTGTCCATTTAAGCGATTGGTAGATGTCAGTATTTGTAATATGTTTTAATTAAAGATATATGATAATGTCCAATGAGTCTAATTGTCTGGAAATAATAAAACATGATGTGGTCGGACGATTGTCAGATATGTGACTTTATTGTCAGACTGTCATCTGGCAATGACCTGACAATCGCCTTGCTGGACAATATTGTTGGGCGGTTGTTTGTTCACACGGCCGCTAGACATTTGCCGCAGTTTTTTTTACTGAAATATCTGCGAATATATTAAGATCTGACAACTGTTTGTCCTAAGAATAGCTGCCCTTTTCCTACTTTTACAAATAAAATTCTTTGAATGCAAAATTTAAATAATTGTAATCATAATCTGCTTATGCAGAGGACGTTTGTAATTGAGTTACTTACATAGTGTTACTGTCAAAATGTACATTTAAAACGATGTCGTTTAATCGTTTTTCTTTTACGAGACTACCCCCAGGTTTTCATTCCAGTCCAGTTTTTCCCAAAACCCTCAAACCTGCATATGTTTCATTAATTTTTTTTTTAATTTTTATGATAAATTATGTTGCTTAATATTATTGGAAAATCTTCGTGTCATATAAGACAACAGCTTCAACAAAACAGTTCAATAAACAACACCTGTCAAGTGCAATGCCACATCAAACAATAGAAAAATATACTAGAGCACCTTAAACATAAATTCAAATCATTAACTCTGACATTTAGCGCGAGTGTAACCACAAAACACAAGCCACAACCGCAGATTACTCCATCTGCTCCCAATGCAAGTGATTGGATTAAGATTCCGTCAATCTAAAAAACATTGGAGCGTGTCAAGAAATTTAAAAGGGCTAATATAAAAATGTGAACCCTCATGAAGGTTTTACCTCACCCTTTGACACTTTTGAGAGTTCACCCAGATGTGGTAATCTTATCCATGCATTTAAGTATCCTTTTGCCGCCTTTTAATGATAACTTACTTTACCCTTAACGATCGATCGGTTTAGCGCCGTCGATGATCTTGCTATGGGTTTATTATTGTTTGTTTGTTTTTATCATCTAGAAAAAAAGTAGGGATATTTCGTTGCTTTAGATTTAAACCCCTTTTCTTAATTGCCTTCTCCTAATTTCCTCTACTCATTTCTTGGAGTTCCCTATGTTGGCGGGGCCGGAGAATACGGGAACAGCACGTTTCTTTGATCGTGTGACTGATAGGTGAGTTGATGGTTTAATTTGGGGGAACTCATTCCGGTTTAATTCTTTTTTTTTTTTTTTTTGAAAAAAGGGAAAATATATCACGGTTAACGGATTGAAAATGGGTTTTCGTAGAAGCACGAGCCATATGTTCGATTCACTTTCGCTGTAGGTAGATGGTGTGAATCGATTAGAGGTATTGCGAGTCGTTCCGAGAACAGTCTTAGTTAAGTAAATTAATTCGTTTGATCTTGTATGCTTGTATCGCTGTTCCCCATTCCAGATGGGACACCTGTGTTTTGCTGACAGGTGGACAAACAAAATTTGTATGCTGTGTGTTCATAGCCTTGAAGATATATTACGTGGTAGTCAGTACATCGTTTTAATAAATAAGGAACTTTTCCCCAAGTTCAAAGATAAGTAGAAAAGATGTTAAGCATGTTAAAGAATGTTAAGATGTTATCTCTTGTTGTTCTTGTCATCTAATAAAACTTGTGTTGCGTTTTTAGTTAAGAAATATTGTATGGAATTTGAGCAAGGTTTTTAATTTCGAATGAAGCTGAGGATTGTCATCTTGACCTTTGATAGTGTTTTCGTTTAGATTTTAAAACATAATGGATGTAATATTTGGTGAAGGAATGTTATTGAAAAGCAATTTAACCTCTTCATGTTTTGGTAGCTTAACTATTTGATGATTGTTGTATTATGCGCTCTATAGGTAGAAGTTCGCACTAATTAGTTTTCAACACATGTGCTATACTCATGAAATGATTCAATGATGATTTTGCTCAATTTCCCGGATGTTTCAGCAGCTACCTATGTTGGCTACCCAGAGCCATTGCATTTCTGTATGATTTTATAGTAAAAAAAAGTATGTGTGTACTTTTATAAATAAAAAGTTCTTGTTTTTTGTCCAATGACTTTTTTAGATTTGAGATATTTAAGAAAGTTTTCAAACTGACAGGAAATGACTTTCAAACTCCGTTAAGCATTATAAGGCTGTCAAATAAGTGGATTCTTAAAGAAGGCAATCTTAGCTTCCATTAGACTCCCCAAACATATAAAACCAAAGCAACCCGAAAAAGCTTGACCAACCAGCAATTTTGTGTATGTTTGGTCTAAGGCTATCGCTAGTCATGCCGTTTTGCTATTACCAATAACCATGTTTTTTTTTGTTTTCAACATGCACCTAGTACAAAAAAAAACTTGATTCCTGCTTGCCATCTGGGTAAAGTTTTGAAACCCTTAAATAAATATTCGCATTGGATTTTAAGCATTTTTCATAGTTTAAAAATAGATTGACCACAGCGGCGCCATCAGCAACTCCTCTATGGACCATGTTTTGTGATTGATTTTTTTTTAAATTGCGCCAAAATTTATATTATGACTCATTACGCTTCATCGAATATAGCGAATATGTTAATAAAATGACCACAGCAACACCTATCGGTTCTAGATTTTGTGACTGTCTTTTTTGACACAAAATTAATATTATATTGATGAATCTATACATCTATCTCATCTATAAACCTTGCGGAGTCTTATAGGCACCATACAAACAAACATTAATTACCCCTTTAACAACCCATAGATGCAACGACTGTATCCTGTAATAAAAACTTGCTGTTTCTGGAGTTTCTAAAAAGATACTGAGCCAGGCTTAAATCGATGTTATAATTTTCTACAGGTATTATAAGCTTTGGTATGTTTGATAATTTTTTTTAGAACTTCAAGAACAGAACCAGAGTACCAGTATTTCAACTTTTAAGTATGAAAAATTCAAAAAACTATAAAAAATTATAGACGGGATAATGCAAAAATTGGTCGAAAGTAAATGTTGGTCCAAACTAACTAATTAAGAGCGGTTCATCGCTATGCATCGGTGCGAACGGAGTACCACATCTTAATATTTTGAGAGGTCATGGCCAGACCTATAGGCCATTATTATTGGGGCACCCTGTATAAAGAAGTACTTTCATATAAAGTCCAATTCAAAACACACCCACTAAAACGACTTAATTCGTAAATTACTAATTTGATATAACACGTCGATATTAACCTTGCCTTAAAAAAAAAATTTGGAGATAGATACCTACATTATTCCATTGAATTTGACAACAAAGTCCCAACTAAAATACTAAAATACATACGATTTTCTTTGTTATGTTTGCTCTTTTCTTATGCCCAACTCAATTTAGTTAAAAATGTCCACAAATCATAATCATCAGCATCAGCAATAGAGGGTTAAAATTCGAATGAAAACAATTTTTGTGTCGCCTCATTGAAATTCATACGACAAAAAAAAAATTCTTCGCCCAACCACTTTTCGTTGCTTAATGAAACTCCTCCTCATGGTTGTTCGTCAAATCTTTTTTTGTGGCCTGAGTTTGATCAGTGTCTCAATTGAGTTTAGACATACAATAGAATTTCGGCAACCAAAAGAGGTTCTTCCGTTCTGTCAGCGAGACTTTGTACATAATATGTAAGTATTTTATTCACTGTGCGTCAAACAATCGAAATAAATGTCGCGACTACATCACTTATGATTGAGGGATACTGCGTACCGTGGCTGGCATGGTTATATGTTATTAGAAATAATGTGGGAACATTATCCAAGATATGTTTTTCAATTGACAATCAAATAATGGGATATGCATGGATGATGAACACTGGTGCTAGTAGGATTGTGTCGATGTTAAAGTAACAGCTTGTGAAATTATTCTTCAGAATTTGAACAAATTTAATCAAGTACTTAGTAAATTCACGAGTCACGAGTTTTTAATCGATGTAATACGGTTTAACACAAAGAGTATATTTAAGCAAAATATATTTAGAACCTCGTTATTCCATGGATATCTATAAGAATGAGGTTTTGAGATTGCTTTTTAAGGCCAAACTTTATTAAGATAAAGACCTAGCACATTTTGTAGGTCTTGTAAGACTGAGTAAAATGGCATACAACAAATTTGAAAATCGCATTTTTTTTTTTGGGGGGGGGGGGCACTTTTTGATTGTGTCAGGTGAAATTTCACTCATGTTTTCGTTTTTGAAAGGGGAGGAACACACCTTTTTAAGTGTGTTTTTTTTATTTTTCAAACATAAAAAATGAAGACCAAAATGTTTATCATTTTTAATTTTTTTTTATATTTTTCGACTTTGATAAGGATTTAACATTTTAAAATTTTATCTTTAATTTTTTTTTAATTTTTCAAAACTAAGTTAAATTCTGCTTTCAAAAAGTAAAGGTTGACTTCATTAAGGGCTTAAGATTATAAGTACTTATTTTTAGTTAATTTGTTAATTAATTAAATTTGAAGTGGAGTGTAGAATAAGGATATGAGGCAATTGGCAATTGTTCAATAGATGTTTTCAAAACATATGTATGTGGGATAATAAAAAGCCAATCTACTTTAAATTAAAAGAAAGTTTAATTCAATGAATGAATGAAGTATAATAGAAAAAAGAATGATATAGTTGAGATTGGGAAAAACGTCTTCGTCGTTCGGCTGCTTCTTTATTTCTCCTCGTCCTTCATTCATCGTGTCATCTGTTGGGTTTTGTTGCGATGTTTCGATTCATGTTTATAATATCTTACAGGGTGATACTGACTTATGAGATTTGGTAAACTTGGTGCTACGAATCTTGATATCCTACAATCGGCCATCCTGTGTATTTCACGTCCTCGGGAAACCGTCTTGTAGACCGTCTTGTAGACCGTCTTGTAAACCGTCTTTGAGTAGCATTCGATACGTCCTTTGTTGTTCACTGTCGTCATGGAAATCTTTACATCTGTGTTCATCTTAGAATCAGGGAATGCCGTCTTAAGGATTTTGCATACTTCTTCACTTAGATACATTATTTGGCTGCGGAGTGGGCGTCGTAAAGGTGATTCGTCTTTCGTTATGGGCTTGCAGCGGAAACGTCGTTAGGAGTCACAACGTCATTAGAGACAACACCGTCAGCAACATCGTCTCCAGATTCATCTTCTGTCATGGAGTCGTAGGGGTCTGAGTCATCGCCCCAAGGCTTCATATTATCCGCGCTAGATGTTGTGTTACGGGGTCCTTCATGTGTACCAACCCGCTGCACCTCGTATCTATCGTTTGGACAGACTTTCGTCACGACATAGGGACCTAGAAATTTGCGAGAAATTTTTTGATTAGTACCAAATTGTGTTTTTTTAATAGCAACTACATCTTTAAGTTTATATTTATTAGCCACTTTTCGCCTTTTGTCAAATGTTTTGCGATTCTCGTCTTGTATTGCTTTTATAGAAGATTTAGCATCTTCACGTGAATTTTCACGAGCTTCTTGAAAAGCTTGTCGAATTTCTTCGTTTACAGCTTCAGCAAGATCAATGTTTTCAACCCTACGCATTTTCACCCCAAAAAGTAACTCAAAAGGAGTCGTTTTGATGCTTCTGTGCCACGTCGAGTTCAGACACTCTTGAAGCTGATTCGTAAACCTAAACCACTTGGATGGGTCGTCCGCAGATAACTTCGCTAACACGGAAACAATCACTCGGTTGACCCTTTCAACCTGACCGTTTCCTCTGGGAACACCTGTAGTGATCAAGGTATGCTGTATTTTTTGCTCCTCACAGTAATCTTGGAAGGCGTTAGATGTGAACGCAGCACCCTTGTCTGAAATAATACGACTAGGGTTTCCAAACACTGATTTTTGTGATTCCAGCTTTGCGAGCACCTCAGAGGTTCCTGTTGACTTCACTGGATACAGCCAGACGAATTTTGTGAACGCGTCAACTATACAAAAAATGTACGAATACTTCTTGCTCGTAATTGAGAGTGGACCCAAATGGTCTATGTGGTATGTGTGCAGAGGCTCCTCCTCCTTGTAGATCGGGTTGAGAAATCCTTCTTGTTTGCCACTTTTACGCTCGCTGACGATGCAACGAATGCAATTTCTTCGACAGGCTTCTAACTTTTGTTTTAGGTTTGGAATGAAGTAGTCACGTCCGATGACTTCTTCCATCTTGCGGGTACCAAAATGCCCCTCAGCATGGACAGATTTGATTATTTCGTCTTGCATTTTTCTCGGTATGCAAAGTAGCTTGTTACCTTCGCTGCTGTTTTTGTAAACAATATCTTGCTCAACGAAGAAATCATTATATGGTCCGTTCTTCAAGGCGCCTTTTACTGCTAAAAGGTAGTCATCTTTATCTTGGGCGCTTCTCAATCTAGCTAGAAATTCTGAATTCACAACCATGACAATGGCATTTCGGCTCAAAGCATCTGCATGTTTCATGCTAGTTCCCGGCCGGTGTTCTAAAATATAATCAAATTCTTGTAAGGTCAAAGCCCATCCTGCAATCCTTGAAGATATCTCCCTCCTTTCCATGGTACCTTTAAATGCGAGGCAGTCAGTAACGATCTTAAAATGCAGACCTAGCAGATACGACCTGAATTTTTTCAACGCCCTGACTATCGCTAGGACTTCTAACTCATAGCTACAGTAGCTTTCTTCTGACTTGATAGTTTTTTTGCTATAATAATAGACGGGATGAAATTTTCCATCATCTGCCTTCTGCAGCAAAACAGCCCCATAGCCAAACTTACAAGCATCCGTATGAACTTCTGTCTCCGCTTCTTGTGAATACAGCTTCAAAACTGGTTTTTCAGCTAACATACTCTTTAACTTTTGAAAGGCTATTCTTTCAGCAGAGCCGAACTTAAAAGAACTATCTTTTTTCAGCAGGGATGTCAAAGGCCTAGCGATCAAAGAGTACTCTGGGATAAATTTACGGAAATACCCAGTTAATCCCAAGAAACTTTGCACCTTTTTTATGGAATCGGGCTCCGGAAACTTCATTACTGCTGCCGTCTTGTGAAGTGATGGCTTAACAAAACTAAATTCTATTTCGTACCCTAAATATACGATCTTTTCGCAAAGGAATTGGCATTTTTTCCATTTGATTTTTAGACCATAAGCTGAGGCTAATGAAAGAACCTTTTGTAAGTTCTCGATTGCTTCGTCATAAGTTGAAGAGAGAACAATGACATCATCCATGTACAAAAAGACTATACCCTCCGATATTAATGGCCTGAAAACTTGGTTGATGTGTTTTTGGAAGATTGCAGGGGAAGTACTTAGGCCAAAAGGCACTTTATTAAACTCGTATTGTCCACTGTGAGTTACAAAGGAAGTGTACATTCGACTTTTTTCAGAAACGTCTACATGGAAAAACATATTTTCTAAGTCGAGCGTCGAGAATATTTTCGACTTACTTAGAGCATCCACCTGGTCGTCTATCAAGGGAAGTGGGTAACGATCGCGAACTATGACTTTATTTAGACGCCTATAGTCAACACAGAGTCTTTTTGAGCCATCCTTTTTGTCAGCAAGAACGATTGGACTTGCGAACTCTCAATCGCTTGGCCTAATTACACCTGCCTTCAGCCATTCTGCAATCTCATCATCTACCACCTTCTTTTCCAGAGGAGCCAGCCTTCTGGGGTTTTGATAAATCGGTGCTTCATCTTTGACCACAATGTTCATTTGTACCTTCGTTGATTTTTCGCATCTAGGGTTGTAACTGGCTACCAAATCCTTAATAACGTCTGAATATGCTCTATTTCCTATAGTTACATCGTCATCAATCAAACCGGAATTAACGCTCATTAGACATAAGGCTTCATCTATCGACTCCTTAACAGTTACCCTACCAGTTCTCGAGATGTTGATATTTGTACTATTCAGTACATTCCTGCCGATTATCATTGGAAATTTCAAAAAGTTTGAGGACATAACAAAAATGGTTGCATCGCAGCTAAGATCATCAATTTCCAAACGACCTTCAAATGAACCTAACGCTTCGACTTGTGCCTTAGATAGACCTTGAATCTCGATTCTGTTTGATTTTAACTTGGGTGTCCCAAGCTTGATGAACTCTTCACATGTAATGATCGATAAGTCGCTGCCTGAGTCAATTAAGGAAAGAATTTCGTGGCCATTTAGTTTGACAAGTTTCCTAGCATCAACTTCACCAACCTTAGCACAATTCGTAGATTTCGGTTTCGTACACGAAGAGGACTTGTGGCCAAATTCATTGCACCGAAAACATTTCAGTCCATTTTTGCAACTAGAACTTCGATGTCCCTTTTTGCCGCAATTATAACACCTGGTTTGCACCGAGCTGGTCTTATTGGTTGACGATTCTTCCTTTGATACTTGTTTTGAACCTTCTTTTGGTCGAGCTAACGTCAAATCCTCTTTAAATTTCGAGTAAAGCTTTAACTTTTCTTTAAACTCCATCATCGAGTTTGCACCATAGAGAATCACCTTGTTATTTGGATTGTCCTCGATTCCATTAATCACATATTGGATAATTGCTTTGTCATCAAAACGCCCTGACGCCCCTATCTCTCTCATCTTTAAAAGATAATCTTGCGGACTTTCATTCTTTTCTTGTTTCCTTTTGCTCATCTTCCGATGAATATCGACTGAAGAAACCTCTGTACCGAATTCTTCTATCAAGAAATTCTTAAGCTCATCAAAGTTTGTTTTCGCCCTCAAAGCTAGCTTTGCCGATCCTGTCAACAAACTTTTTGTGAAAACAAGTT
Organism: Syrphus vitripennis; assembly: GCA_958431115.1. Classification (NCBI taxonomy): domain Eukaryota; kingdom Metazoa; phylum Arthropoda; class Insecta; order Diptera; family Syrphidae; genus Syrphus; species Syrphus vitripennis. Next base: position 61,931,446 of record OY288109.1, on the reverse strand, counting down.
TCTCTAGCGCTGACCATTTGAGAGAAATAGCTGCGGCCTCAACATCTTCTAACCAGCATCTAACATCGTACGTGTCGTTTCCAGAAAACTCTGGGACAATATTCAGAGTGTCTTGAAACGTAACTGAAGATCGGGCTCTATGACCCAGAACATCTACTTCTGTCTTTAACGAGGATATCTCGAGTTCTTTACGAAAATTGTCTTCTCTTGCCAACAACAACGACTCCCTTAATTTAATATATTTGAGTTTGCTTGTTACATCTAATGAACTTTGAATAACCGAACCTCTTCTGCCACCCTCTGCTCTCACATTGTCAGCTTCATCAATCGAACCCATGGTTATCCCTTTCTCAGCACTTCAAACTCTCTTTTTCTAAACGATCTAATCCTAAACCCATTTCGACCGCATGCGCATCTAACCTCAGTCCATTGTCATCAACTTCACGATCAATTGTGTAATCAAATGAATTACCTGTTTCTTCCCGACCGTTACCAGCTTTTCGTTGATTTTTTATCTCTTCCAACTTCTCCAATTCTTTCCACGAAATTTGCAGTGGAGCACTTCTGTTGTCCAGCCAAGATTCTCTGACCGCAAAGTCCAACTCCATCTGCCTAATAGCGTGTGAAATATCGTCTGAATTATCATCGTTGATAGCCGTACTATTCGGGTTTTTATTTTTATCTTCTGACATATTTCGCTGCTGAGAGACGAAAGGCAAATAATTGGTTTTGATCGCAGTTGATTTAAATCGTATTAGCAACCGATCAAAATTCTTTTGATTGGGAAACTTGGCAAGTTTACTCGTTAGGGTTTAGGCAAAAAGAATTCTACTTTTAGTTGTTAGTTTTATTTCATTTGTACTCACAGTTTTGCAGGGGTATACTTATTTTCTTAGGAATAGATTTTTTTCTTCCTCCAATATGATTGTCTGGGGTAAACGGGATTACAGCAGTTATAGGTAGCGGCAATTTTTGTCGTTTTCTTTTTTTTTTTTGTTAAAATGAGTTTAACAGCAATCTTTACAGTGGTTTTTTTTGTTTAGTCTTACAGCTACTTTTTTTTTTTTTTTTTTTTTAGTGTGTGTTGGTCGAATGACAAGTGGAATTGAAATTTTATAGCGAAAATTAATCCCAAATTTTCTATAATTTACTTTTCTATCTATCCCACTTCTGACACCAATTTTGTGGGATAATAAAAAGCCAATCTACTTTAAATTAAAAGAAAGTTTAATTCAATGAATGAATAAAGTATAATAGAAAAAAGAATGATATAGTTGAGATTGGGAAAAACGTCTTCGTCGTTCGGCTGCTTCTTTATTTCTCCTCGTCCTTCATTCATCGTGTCATCTGTTGGGTTTTGTTGCGATGTTTCGATTCATGTTTATAATATCTTACAGGGTGATACTGACTTATGAGATTTGGTAAACTTGGTGCTACGAATCTTGATATCCTACAATCGGCCATCCTGTGTATTTCACGTCCTCGGGAAACCGTCTTGTAGACCGTCTTGTAGACCGTCTTGTAAACCGTCTTTGAGTAGCATTCGATACGTCCTTTGTTGTTCACTGTCGTCATGGAAATCTTTACATCTGTGTTCATCTTAGAATCAGGGAATGCCGTCTTAAGGATTTTGCATACTTCTTCACTTAGATACATTATTTGGCTGCGGAGTGGGCGTCGTAAAGGTGATTCGTCTTTCGTTATGGGCTTGCAGCGGAAACGTCGTTAGGAGTCACAACGTCATTAGAGACAACACCGTCAGCAACATCGTCTCCAGATTCATCTTCTGTCATGGAGTCGTAGGGGTCTGAGTCATCGCCCCAAGGCTTCATATTATCCGCGCTAGATGTTGTGTTACGGGGTCCTTCATGTGTACCAACCCGCTGCACCTCGTATCTATCGTTTGGACAGACTTTCGTCACGACATAGGGACCTAGAAATTTGCGAGAAATTTTTTGATTAGTACCAAATTGTGTTTTTTTAATAGCAACTACATCTTTAAGTTTATATTTATTAGCCACTTTTCGCCTTTTGTCAAATGTTTTGCGATTCTCGTCTTGTATTGCTTTTATAGAAGATTTAGCATCTTCACGTGAATTTTCACGAGCTTCTTGAAAAGCTTGTCGAATTTCTTCGTTTACAGCTTCAGCAAGATCAATGTTTTCAACCCTACGCATTTTCACCCCAAAAAGTAACTCAAAAGGAGTCGTTTTGATGCTTCTGTGCCACGTCGAGTTCAGACACTCTTGAAGCTGATTCGTAAACCTAAACCACTTGGATGGGTCGTCCGCAGATAACTTCGCTAACACGGATACAATCACTCGGTTGACCCTTTCAACCTGACCGTTTCCTCTGGGAACACCTGTAGTGATCAAGGTATGCTGTATTTTTTGCTCCTCACAGTAATCTTGGAAGGCGTTAGATGTGAACGCAGCACCCTTGTCTGAAATAATACGACTAGGGTTTCCAAACACTGATTTTTGTGATTCCAGCTTTGCGAGCACCTCAGAGGTTCCTGTTGACTTCACTGGATACAGCCAGACGAATTTTGTGAACGCGTCAACTATACAAAAAATGTACGAATACTTCTTGCTCGTAATTGAGAGTGGACCCAAATGGTCTATGTGGTATGTGTGCAGAGGCTCCTCCTCCTTGTAGATCGGGTTGAGAAATCCTTCTTGTTTGCCACTTTTACGCTCGCTGACGATGCAACGAATGCAATTTCTTCGACAGGCTTCTAACTTTTGTTTTAGGTTTGGAATGAAGTAGTCACGTCCGATGACTTCTTCCATCTTGCGGGTACCAAAATGCCCCTCAGCATGGACAGATTTGATTATTTCGTCTTGCATTTTTCTCGGTATGCAAAGTAGCTTGTTACCTTCGCTGCTGTTTTTGTAAACAATATCTTGCTCAACGAAGAAATCATTATATGGTCCGTTCTTCAAGGCGCCTTTTACTGCTAAAAGGTAGTCATCTTTATCTTGGGCGCTTCTCAATCTAGCTAGAAATTCTGAATTCACAACCATGACAATGGCATTTCGGCTCAAAGCATCTGCATGTTTCATGCTAGTTCCCGGCCGGTGTTCTAAAATATAATCAAATTCTTGTAAGGTCAAAGCCCATCCTGCAATCCTTGAAGATATCTCCCTCCTTTCCATGGTACCTTTAAATGCGAGGCAGTCAGTAACGATCTTAAAATGCAGACCTAGCAGATACGACCTGAATTTTTTCAACGCCCTGACTATCGCTAGGACTTCTAACTCATAGCTACAGTAGCTTTCTTCTGACTTGATAGTTTTTTTGCTATAATAATAGACGGGATGAAATTTCCATCATCTGCCTTCTGCAGCAAAACAGCCCCATAGCCAAACTTACAAGCATCCGTATGAACTTCTGTCTCCGCTTCTTGTGAATACAGCTTCAAAACTGGTTTTTCAGCTAACATACTATTTAACTTTTGAAAGGCTATTCTTTCAGCAGAGCCGAACTTAAAAGAACTATCTTTTTTCAGCAGGGATGTCAAAGGCCTAGCGATCAAAGAGTACTCTGGGATAAATTTACGGAAATACCCAGTTAATCCCAAGAAACTTTGCACCTTTTTTACGGAATCGGGCTCCGGAAACTTCATTACTGCTGCCGTCTTGTGAAGTGATGGCTTAACAAAACCAAATTCTATTTCGTACCCTAAATATACGATCTTTTCGCAAAGGAATTGGCATTTTTTCCATTTGATTTTTAGACCATAAGCTGAGGCTAATGAAAGAACCTTTTGTAAGTTCTCGATTGCTTCGTCATAAGTTGAAGAGAGAACAATGACATCATCCATGTACAAAAGGACTATACCCTCCGATATTAATGGCCTGAAAACTTGGTTGATGTGTTTTTGGAAGATTGCAGGGGAAGTACTTAGGCCAAAAGGCACTTTATTAAACTCGTATTGTCCACTGTGAGTTACAAAGGAAGTGTACATTCGACTTTTTTCAGAAACGTCTACATGGAAAAACATATTTTCTAAGTCGAGCGTCGAGAATATTTTCGACTTACTTAGAGCATCCACCTGGTCGTCTATCAAGGGAAGTGGGTAACGATCGCGAACTATGACTTTATTTAGACGCCTATAGTCAACACAGAGTCTTTTTGAGCCATCCTTTTTGTCAGCAAGAACGATTGGACTTGCGAACTCTGAATCGCTTGGCCTAATTACACCTGCCTTCAGCCATTCTGCAATCTCATCATCTACCACCTTCTTTTCCAGAGGAGCCAGCCTTCTGGGGTTTTGATAAATCGGTGCTTCATCTTTGACCACAATGTTCATTTGTACCTTCGTTGATTTTTCGCATCTAGGGTTGTAACTGGCTACCAAATCCTTAATAACGTCTGAATATGCTCTATTTCCTATAGTTACATCGTCATCAATCAAACCGGAATTAACGCTCATTAGACATAAGGCTTCATCTATCGACTCCTTAACAGTTACCCTACCAGTTCTCGAGATGTTGATATTTGTACTATTCAGTACATTCCTGCCGATTATCATTGGAAATTTCAAAAAGTTTGAGGACATAACAAAAATGGTTGCATCGCAGCTAAGATCATCAATTTCCAAACGACCTTCAAATGAACCTAACGCTTCGACTAGTGCCTTAGATAGACCTTGAATCTCGATTCTGTTTGATTTTAACTTGGGTGTCCCAAGCTTGATGAACTCTTCACATGTAATGATCGATAAGTCGCTGCCTGAGTCAATTAAGGAAAGAATTTCGTGGCCATTTAGTTTGACAAGTTTCCTAGCATCAACTTCACCAACCTTAGCACAATTCGTAGATTTCGGTTTCGTACACGAAGAGGACTTGTGGCCAAATTCATTGCACCGAAAACATTTCAGTCCATTTTTGCAACTAGAACTTCGATGTCCCTTTTTGCCGCAATTATAACACCTGGTTTGCACCGAGCTGGTCTTATTGGTTGACGATTCTTCCTTTGATACTTGTTTTGAACCTTCTTTTGGTCGAGCTAACGTCAAATCCTCTTTAAATTTCGAGTAAAGCTTTAACTTTTCTTTAAACTCCATCATCGAGTTTGCACCATAGAGAATCACCTTGTTATTTGGATTGTCCTCGATTCCATTAATCACATATTGGATAATTGCTTTGTCATCAAAACGCCCTGACGCCCCTATCTCTCTCATCTTTAAAAGATAATCTTGCGGACTTTCATTCTTTTCTTGTTTCCCTTTGCTCATCTTCCGATGAATATCGACTGAAGAAACCTCTGTACCGAATTCTTCTATCAAGAAATTCTTAAGCTCATCAAAGTTTGTTTTCGCCCTCAAAGCTAGCTTTGCCGATCCTGTCAACAAACTTTTTGTGAAAACAAGTTTCTCTAGCGCTGACCATTTGAGAGAAATAGCTGCGGCCTCAACATCTTCTAACCAGCATCTAACATCGTACGTGTCGTTTCCAGAAAACTCTGGGACAATATTCAGAGTGTCTTGAAACGTAACTGAAGATCGGGCTCTATGACCCAGAACATCTACTTCTGTCTTTAACGAGGATATCTCGAGTTCTTTACGAAAATTGTCTTCTCTTGCCAACAACAACGACTCCCTTAATTTAATATATTTGAGTTTGCTTGTTACATCTAATGAACTTTGAATAACCGAACCTCTTCTGCCACCCTCTGCTCTCACATTGTCAGCTTCATCAATCGAACCCATGGTTATCCCTTTCTCAGCACTCGTCCCACCTGCTGCTAAACCACTCGCTCCTGTCCCGCCTGCTGCTAAACCAGTCGCTAGTATACCACCCGCTTTTGTTCCACCTGCCTTCAAACTCTCTTTTTCTAAACGATCTAATGCTAAACCCATTTCGACCGCATGCGCATCTAACCTCAGTCCATTGTCATCAACTTCACGATCAATTGTGTAATCAAATGAATTACCTGTTTCTTCCCGACCGTTACCAGCTTTTCGTTGATTTTTTATCTCTTCCAACTTCTCCAATTCTTTCCACGAAATTTGCAGTGGAGCACTTCTGTTGTTCAGCCAAGATTCTCTGACCGCAAAGTCCAACTCCATCTGCCTAATAGCGTGTGAAATATCGTCTGAATTATCATCGTTGATAGCCGTACTATTCGGGTTTTTATTTTTATCTTCTGACATATTTCGCTGCTGAGAGACGAAAGGCAAATAATTGGTTTTGATCGCAGTTGATTTAAATCGTATTAGCAACCGATCAAAATTCTTTTGATTGGGAAACTTGGCAAGTTTACTCGTTAGGGTTTAGGCAAAAAGAATTCTACTTTTAGTTGTTAGTTTTATTTCATTTGTACTCACAGTTTTGCAGGGGTATACTTATTTTCTTAGGAATAGATTTTTTTCTTCCTCCAATATGATTGTCTGGGGTACACGGGATTACAGCAGTTATAGGTAGCGGCAATTTTTGTCGTTTTCTTTTTTTTTTTTGTTAAAATGAGTTTAACAGCAATCTTTACAGTGGTTTTTTTTGTTTAGTCTTACAGCTACTTTTTTTTTTTTTTTTTTAGTGTGTGTTGGTCGAATGACAAGTGGAATTGAAATTTTATAGCGAAAATTAATCCCAAATTTTCTATAATTTACTTTTCTATCTATCCCACTTCTGACACCAATTTTGTGGGATAATAAAAAGCCAATCTACTTTAAATTAAAAGAAAGTTTAATTCAATGAATGAATAAAGTATAATAGAAAAAAGAATGATATAGTTGAGATTGGGAAAAACGTCTTCGTCGTTCGGCTGCTTCTTTATTTCTCCTTGTTCTTCTTTCATCGTGTCATCTGTTGGGTTTTGTTGCGATGTTTCGATTCATGTTTATAATATCTTACAGGGTGATACTGACTTATGAGATTTGGTAAACTTGGTGCTACGAATCTTGATATCCTACATGTATATATTAAAAAAAAAAAAAAACAAATACAAATATTTAAAAAAATAATTAAGAAATATTTAAAAAATTAAAATTCTATATACGAGTACTTAGTAAAATGAAAAGCCTGTTTATACAGGGCGTGTAGTTTGCGTTGAGACAAGAAAAAAATCGTATGGGAGGGGGGGGTCTATTCCCCCCGTTTAGCCGGGAGGGGCAATTTTCGAAAAAAATTGACTTAAAATGGAAAAAAAAGTATTTCAAATCAACGGCTTCATTCAAAATGCTGTGCGATACCTTTTTGAAAAGCCAACAACTTTTTTTTTCATTCTGTTTTTAAATAAATCTATTCTAAGAAACAGTTTTTGAAATATTAATTTTCAAAGTCAAAATTTTGAAAAAAAATGGAAAAAAAAATATTCAAATTAATTTTTTTCAAAATTTTACGTAATTAAGTGCTAATTTTAATTTCAAAATTAAATGCTGTTATTATTTTTAAGTCAAAATCAGAAAACCGGATGCAAAAATTTTATGTCGTTAAGCTTCTTTGATGCTCCAGCACTCCATGATCTCGTAGACGTCGGTGGATTCTTGAAAACGTGCTTTGATGGGGACACCTCTTATTGGGATATCTTTCAGCGTACAGTCTTTCGGCTTCACGACCTCGACCATTAGCTAAACCGTAGCAGAAATGCATGTCCGTTAATTCTTTTCGGGTCTATCAGCTTGACATCGTTAAGTGTTAATGAGTTAATATTCAAATTGGATATAATTACTAAGCAAACTGCAATGCCTTTTATTTATCTTGCATTGCGATTTTCTTTTTTTTTCATTTAAAAAAAATTGCGCTTTTATAGCCCTTATTGTCCACCCTAACAGGTAGAACCCATGGGCCATGACAGGTCAGTTTTCAGAAGTTATTAATGAAAATAATATTAATCCATTGTTATTCCAATACTATTTAATTTTATTACGTTCTCACAAAACTCAAATTCAAAAAAAAAATAAAAAAACTAAGATTAATGCTTCATAAATTGCTTCGTTAAAATAAAAATAAATGTTTTTCTTAGAAAAAGGTGATTTTTGCATCCGATTTTCTGATTTTGACTTAAAATTAATAACAGCATTTAATTTTGAAATTAAAATTAGCAATTACGTAAAATTTTGAAAAAAATTAATTTCAATATTTTTTTTCCATTTTTTTTCAAAATTTTGACTTTGAAAATTAATATTTCAAAAATTGTTTCTTAGAATAGATTTATTTAAAAACAGAATGAAAAAAAAAGTTGTTGGCTTTTCAAAAAAGTATCGCACAGCATTTTGAATGAAGCCGTTGATTTTAAATAATTTTTTTTCCATTTTAAGTAAATTTTTTCGAAAATTGCCCCTCCCGGCTAAACGGGGGGAATAGACCCCCCCCTCCCATACGATTTTTTTCTTGTCTCAACGCAAACTACACGCCCTAGCATTTTGTCGCATTGCTCATGACTCATCCTGTATATTAAAAATTTTTAGCTGACCTTTTCTTTTTGTAAAGTTCATCGTCTTTTTCTCTCTTAAAGGTCCAGCAGTATATAGAAAACATATTAACGGAATTCTTCCGCTAACAACATTTTTCAATTTCTCCTAGTTCTTATGATTGAACCGTTCTCCTTGCTCATCGCTCATTTTTCCCAGGTTTTTCGGGAAGAAATCCAAGTGAGAGGGAATAGAGTGAATTTGTATGGACATGTTGCAGTCCATTTCACAATATGCACTTAAAAACTCCCTAACAACGTCTACATAATTAGAACTCCTGTTGTTCCCGAGGAATTTTTTCCTTAAGATAATGAAATAGCTCGCCCTCCACTTTCAAATTCTGCAAAAAAAATTTCGTGTAGCCGAACTTCAAATGAAGTGGGTGGTTTTCTGGCCTTACTAGAAGAGTGTTCAGAACATTTTTCTGACTTATCATTCACTTGAGTTAAACTGTTTAATAACAAATTTTTCAATATTTTTTTTTTTGAAACAAATTTTATTTCACGTGGAATATAATAGGTAACATTTCAGAAAAAAATAAAAACAAAAGAAAAATTATTTGTACCTATAATACATAAAAAATTAAATTTCGAAATTCTTTTGACTCAAAAACTATGATTTTCTTTCTAGACAGGATATGTGGTTGTAAAAATATATTTTTCTTCTTTTTAAAATAATATTTTTGGGATATATTGACAATTTTAATCATGCGCTATCTTATTTAGTTCAAAATGACCAATATTTTCTACCAGGTCCCCACTCAAGTATACATTCACTGTAATACAGAGTGATAAATTAATGGATTGATTTTTAACAAATAAATGGGAATGGGATTTTCAAATAATTATTTATAACCTTATTTTATTTATTCCAGAAAAAAAAATAATTTTCATATTCATATTTAAGTTATTAATTTTAAATTTAATCCAATTGCTTCCAATAATATTGGTAAAAAAAAATGGAAGTGCATTGAAGATTAGTCTGTAAATATTACAAAAAAGCAAGGATAGTGAAATTTCTTTATCACAACAATTAGTTGAGAGCTTGAACATTAAAATAATATTTAGTTGCATGTCCCTTGTTGGGTATAACGGTAACACATCCACTATACAATAAGTTGATCAAATTCTTGCATCTTTCTATTGGTATCGGCATCCATGAATGCTGTATAGCTTCCTAAAATGCTTAATTGTTGGTTGGTCTTATAATAGAAACATAATTTTTGACATTACACCAAAGAGTCTCAATCAGGTTGAGGTTAGGAGACTGTGCACCCATCACATTTAAGCAGCATTTCATCTTCAGCACTCGGCAACATGCTGGATCCCCCATGTTTAAAGGTTTTTGCAGTGAAACTTTGATTATATTCTATATTCATTAGGCGCTTTACATATTGAACAGACCCCTTTCAACCACAATATTGGACTCGTGTGACCATAGAATGTTTCTCCACTTTGAAACAGCCCAGTCAAGGTGTTCTTTTGCAAATTTCAATCTTTTGTCTACATGTTTTTCCGTCAGTACAAAAACTTTCGAGTACTGTGGGCTACTTGACCGTGTTCTCCTAAGCGTCTGCGAATGGTTTTGAATTTCGATACTAGCTCCAATGGAAAACATGCCCTTATTTACAGTTGCGAGGGTAAAGGGATTGATTTTAGAATAACAGGCTCCCGCTCGCGAGCTTCTAGTTTTGCCAAGTAATTTATTATTTATGGCTTTTCTTAGCTTTGCTGCACTACAGCAAATAATTAGATTTTGAACTTTCGAAAAAGTCTTTTATTCGAAAATATGTCTTCTTATAATGTTACTCTGTTCAGAAATGCAATGCTTTCCTCTTCACATTGTTTTAACGGTTTTTTTAATTAAATTCATGCGGATGTGATGGATAAACCAAGACCAAATTTTTCCAAAACTTAAAATTCCTGAAATAAGTGGGGAAAATAATAAATTGTTATTTCGCCAAACTGTCACAATATTCGGATATTAAGGCAGTAAAGAAATAGTCAAAAAACGAACTTAACAATAATTTTACTTCCACTAATATTATTTTGACCGTAACTGTAACTGATATGTGTAGTTCTTTGAAAGATGACCCTAAATCATTTTGGAAACTTTTAAGCTCACAGAAAAGCTCCAATCCGGCCAATTTCATTGCTGAAAATTGTAATAAATTGTATTTCCCCAATTATATTAAAATGGTGATATACCTCTAATTCAATCCTTAATTTTTTGTTCAATTTTTTTATTGAGTCAAAAAAAATTAAATTTCCTTGGTCACGGAGAACATCATTTTAAGCTCCCATTTTTAAGAAAGGTGATATACATATAATTGATATCAAAAACAATAATGCCGTCCTAAGTCAAAAGGGCGTATCTCCATTTTTGTAGTTTTGAGAATGAATTTTACTGTTAATTTTTATTATGTTAATAAAAAAAATATGTTTTTTTTTTGATAATAATAAATTTAAGTTACTTTAATTAATTGTAAGATAAAATTCCTTAAAAAACATTTTTTAACTTTTTAAAATTAGATTTAGATTAGATCTTCTTGAACTGTGTGTAGTAAATGCCACCGCGCGAGTTACATATTTGTATGGTAACCTTGATCACCATTGATTGGTGCGTTAACCTTCGATTCATCAGTTCATATTTTAAATGTAATACGAGTATTGTCAAACTGCAGAATAATGAATTGTAAAATAATACCTAAGTATATTAAAGTGTTCAATCAGCATAATAATATTAATACCAAATATCAAATATATTTATCTGATTGAACAACTTAAAAATATAAATTTAGAAGAGTCGAGATTATACCTTCGAAGAATAAAGTCGTTTAAAAAAAAAGAAACTGTTTTTTTAATTGAAAATCTAGAACTTTTTTCTTTAACTGTTTTATTAATTGAAAATCTAGAACTCTTTTCTTTAACTGGCGCAGTCGGTTTTTTCAAACAAAAAACCGACAAACTGGACACGTAGCATCAGTGGTCTAAAGTGGTGTAGTGCGTAAGAGCACATGACTACAAAGACTGAGCAAATCTGATATGCGTGGGTTCGAATCCTACAAGTGTTCTTCAAATAAAATTGGATTAAAGCTCAGCGCCACTAAAAAAGGAGTCTGATGATTGTCTGGCAAGCATGAAATAGCTATAACTCCGGCCAAAAATAAAAATATAAACGAATTAATATAAAATTAATTCGTAAAAACAATCGGTGGTAGTGCCTTAAAGTTGTTGTTGTTGTTCACAAAAAAATCAATGCAATTGACGGAAGAATGGTTAAGTCTAATAAACTGACATTCTATGTACAAAATAGTACAATAAAAATAATAAAGTAATAAGAATAAATTGTGGCCAGCGCCAAACTCTTCCGTAACTCTCCCCCCTTTGATACAGACTACGATCTGTAGTCTATCGAAGTAAGGTATGGAGAAAAAATGGAGGCGGAACAAGATAACATACTTTAAGGCGTTTGTAAAAATGCTGTGACTCCAAATGCATTTGATGAACAAGTACGACTTCTGGACACGTAGCATCAGTGGTCTAAAGTGGTGTAGTGCGTAAGAGCACATGACTACAAAGACTGAGCAAATCTGATATGCGTGGGTTCGAATCCTACAAGTGTTCTTCAAATAAAATTGGATTAAAGCTCAGCGCCACAAAAAAAGGAGTCTGATGATTGTCTGGCAAGCATGAAATAGCTATAACTCCGGCCAAAAATAAAAATATAAACGAATTAATATAAAATTAATTCGTAAAAACAATCGGTGGTAGTGCCTTAAAGTTGTTGTTGTTGTTCACAAAAAAATCAAAAAAAAAAGTGTTTTTTTGTACTTCTCGACCCTTGATTTAGCCAAGGGATATCATCAAATAAAGGTGCATCCTGATGATATACATAAGACTGCATTTGTTACACCAAACGGTCTATATGAATATACGAGAATGCCCTTTGGGCTAAAAAACGCCCCAGCGACATTTCAACGTCTAATGAATGAAATTCTTAGAGAGTACATAGGAAAAATTTGCACAGTTTATCTTGATGACATACTTATTTTCATTAGAAGAGCACATAACCTCATTAGACAAAATTTTTAAAAAATTAGCGGACTATAATCTTAAAATTCAATTAAGTAAATGCTCTTTTCTTAAGAAAAATACAGAATACTTAGGTCATATACTAACTTCAGAGGGAATGAAACCTAACCCAAATAAAATAGAAGTAATCAAGAAATATTCATTGCCTCAGACAACCAAACAATTACAAGGATTTTTAGGTAGCACTGGATATTATAGACAATTTATTGCTGATTACTCTAAAATAGCTTACCCAATGGTTAAATATCTAAAAAAGAACATGAAAATTAATTGTAAAGACCCCGAATACATTCAAGCTTTTGAAATATTAAAAGACAATCTAACTAAACATCCAATACTCAAATTTCCAGATTTTAACAAACAATTTTCTCTATTCACTGATGCTAGTAATTTTGCATTAGGAGCTGTTCTAACTCAAGAAGGGCAACCAGTATGTTATGCTTCCCGAACATTAAACGACCATGAAAAAGATTATTCCACAACAGATAAAGAATTTTTAGCAATAGTATGGGCCACCACATATTTTAGACCGTATCTTTGGGGGCAGAAATTTAAAATAATCACTGATCATATGCCTGTAAAATATTTAACTAAAAAATATAATGGAAAGGAATTTAGTCAAAGAGTTCAAAGAGGACTTTTTAAGTTACAAGAATTTGAGTTTGACATTGAGTATATAAAAGGCAAAGAAAATAAAATAGCAGATTTCTTAAGTAGGATCCCAGAGGGAATAAACGAAACATCAGAAACTGTACATTCAGCGAATCAACAACTTTTAGACCACATACAAATCAAAGAAGGAATTGTAAACATTTACCAGACTCAGCTTATACTAACTTATTCTGTGCAAAATGAAATAAAAATACAACACACTAAAACAATAATTCAGGTAGATATGACGAAAGATGAAAAATTCTGGAAAGATTTATTTAAACGAACTATTGAATCTGGAACAATAGGAATTTATTCAGAAGTAGACGATGATGAATATAATAAAGTACAAAAAGTGTTAATTGAAATGTATGGACACGACAAAGAAGTAAAATTCTACAAGCTCACTCAGAGAGCAAGGGATTTAGAAAAAGTTGAAGATGCTCATAGACAAATATCTTTATATCACATAGAAGAGAGTAATCACTCAGGCATAGTAGAAACATATCACAAATTAAAAACCAAAATATATTTCCCAAAACTTATAAAAGAAATTTCTAGAGTAATAGGGAATTGTCAGACTTGCCAAGAAGGTAAATACGATAGAAAACCGATAAGACCTAAGTTCAAGTTTACAGAAACTCCAATTAAAGGTAATGACATTTTGCATATGGATGTTTACCATTTCAACAAATTAACATACCTTACATTTATTGACAAACTGACTAAAAAAGCTTATGGTTACAATTTAAGTAGCAAAAATTGGACAAGCAAGTTGGATGCATTGAAGAACAATTGAGTAAATTCGGGAAACCTAGAAAAATTGTATGTGATAATGAATTTAATTTAGAAAACATTAAAGAATACTTCAGGGAAGAAGGAATAGAAATGCATATGACCAAACCAAATTCACATACTGGAAACTCAGATATAGAGAGGTTCCACTCAACGTTACTAGAAATCTTACTGACAATTAAAAATAAAGACATTTCTACCAATCGAAAAATCCATAAAGCTATTCAGATATACAATAATAGATACCATTCTACATTAGGTATGAGTCCAAATTCAGCAGAAACAAAATAGAAGCTAAAAAGGACAAAATAATAAAAAAGAGTAATATTTCTAGGGAAAATTATAATGAACAACGCAATGAAGGCTACATTAGAAATTATAAACATTTACGACATAAGAACGAAACATACTATAGGAAACATAATTTAAAAAAACCTCGGCCAAGTAGAAATAATAAACAATAGCCAGACTGTATTACACATAATAGATACTAAAGATATATTTTCAACAATCGGAATGATGAAAGTTAATTTGCAAACTCTACAATTAGAAAACAATACCGAAATACGGAATGAAATTTTTAGCATAAAATCAAAACTTGGAGCAATAGTTCCGCTAAGAAGACAAAAACGAGGACTACTAAACATTATAGGAACAGGGCAAAAATGGCTGTTTGGAACAATGGATGATAATGACAGACAAGATATTATCGGACACATGAACAATTCATATTAATGAACAATTTATGGACTCCATTAACAAATTTAAAAAGACAATAGAATCAGATAGAGAAGTTTTATCCTATACATACCAAAGTATTGCCTCAAACCAAAAAGACATTCTTAGAAAACAACTTATTACAGACCAACTACTAAAACTACAAATATTAGAAAGCAAAATTGATAGCGTACTAGATAACATAGCATCTGCTAAACAAGGCATACTCCATCCAAGTATATATTGCCAGGAATGGAAATAAAGACATTAGGGATAGACTTTTATAAACTCGAAAATGCTAAAATAGGACTTATGAAACTCGACTAAGATAGAATCATAATAGCTGTGAAACTACCAAAAGACTATATTTTGACTCAGCTAAAAATGATAATGCCCATACCAAATAATAAAAAAAAGAAATAGATATGGAAAATTTACAATTTATAGAAATAAATAATGTTCAATATGAGTACAATCCTAAAAATATTTATTTGAAAGATTTAAATATAAGTAATTCATGTATAACAAAAGACTCATGTTCTTTTCGTTACAATAAAGCAAATAAAATAATAAAAATTGACGACGATACTTTAATATGTACAAATTTAGAAAAAGAAAATATTATTAATCATTGTGATGATAGAAAATTAATTTTAACTGGAAATTTTATACTAAATATAAATAATTGTTCAATAAATATATGAAACGAACATATTTTTAACTATCAACTAGAATTTATTCAAAAATTTCACTATGAAGAAGACAAAAATTTAAATGTAACAGACAAATTAAAGTTTGCAGAAATTTTAAAAATACAACAAATTGAAAACCTACAAAAAATTGAGGAATTAAGATTTTATAGAACTATAAGTCAAATCAGTAACATAACAATGTTTTTAATAATTGTAGTTATATTTATTGTAATATATTTCTTAAACCAGACAAACCGTAAATTCAAAATTAAAATAAATAATGTTACTAAGCCCCAACCAAATGTAAAAATTATAGAAACTCCAACGATTCAGGAGAATCTTAAAAATAAGGGGGGAGAAGTTACATATTTGTATGGTAACCTTGATCACCATTGATTGGTGCGTTAACCTTCGATTCATCAGTTCATATTTTAAATGTAATACGAGTATTGTCAAACTGCAGAATAATGAATTGTAAAATAATACCTATATTAAAGTGTTCAATCAGCATAATAATATTAATACCAAATATCAAATATATATATCTGATTGAACAACTTAAAAATATAAATTTAGAAGAGTCGAGATTATACCTTCCAAGAATAAAGTCGTTTAAAAAAAAAGAAACTGTTTTATTAATTGAAAATCTAGAACTTTTTTCTTTAACTGTTTTATTAATTGAAAATCTAGAACTCTTTTCTTTAACTCGCGCTGTGGCCAGCTGTGTTTATTTTTATTTTTGTGGTCCAGTCGCCAATTGTGAGACAGTCGTTAATTTCTAAGTGTGTTACCCATGGCAAAAAGGCGCATGAACCAATAAAGTTCTAAGATACTAACCAAAAAGGCACATAGGCAATTCATTTTGGCCCTTTTTACTAAGAAAACCATGATTTTGAGCCTTTTACAATTAGAAATATAATTTTTTTTTTCACACAAAAATAAGACACTGTTAGATAAACGTTTCCAAAAATACCAAAAACTCAACTTTCGCCTTAGGACGGCAGAACACATCAAAAATTTCTTGTGTTCTTGAGCTCATTGAACAAGATGTTTGTCATATACACTACGAATGGCCACTAAACTGAACTTTAAGGCAGTCTAGGTGAGAAGAAGACGAAAAAGTATTTTTTGGATCGAGGCTAATTAAAAGTTTCGGTGGTTTTTGTATAGTAGCGAAAATCATTTGAAAATGAAAACATAAAATTAAGATTTTGGGAAGCCGCAAGATTTATTATGTGGTTCCGAATTTTTCCCGCAAAAAAGAGAAAAAGGACGCGACGCTGAAATTTTTCGATTTTGTCGAGATCGACACTAGAACTCGTCTCGGCCTCTAGACCAGCCAAAGAGTTCACTGACTTTTCTATGGCATTCGATCAACTGTATCACGATATTACTTTATTCAAGCTTGTTGTTACCACAGCTCTTGCACATCATGGTTGTTCAAGTGAGGAATGAAAAAGCCAGTAAGCATGGCTCTGTAGCGACTGTAACTTTCTTATCAATATCGTGATTCCACCGGCCCTAAAGAACACCAAACAGTCAGCTTTTCTGAATGTAACGGTTTCTCAACATACTACATACTTCAAGTACGGCTATTTTATTTATTGACGTAGCCTTTCAACCAAAAGTGAGCTTCAAATCTAAACAAAATTCCGTTAAGAAAATAGTGATGAGGATATATTTGCACAATTTGGGGCATTGTGCTGACGTCATTCTATTCATGTTAAAATGCCAAACCAAACTAAAGACTAAACACAAATCACTTAACAGCTGTTGAGATGGCCGCCAGTTAAAAAAGTGCTGCAAACTTAAAGATCTGAATGACCAAAAATCAAATAGAGCCAGGTGAAGCTCACACAAACGAACTGACAAATTAAGAGATCACTTACAGCGAATCGATAGATATAGCGAATTCGATAGAATAGATCTATTAATTCGAATGAAATTAGTATATTTTGACATTCGGACGAATAATGTTTATTGTCGAATGCTATCATAAAATGAACTTCAATGAGCCTTAATGAATTTCATTTTCGAAATCAACTTTTTGAAAATTATTGACATTTCTACTAATTGGTTTTTGTGTGCTCAAACTGATTTTTTCAAAGAACTTTTAAATTTGGGAGCATTTAGAAAACAGAATGATAAGTTTATTGATATGGAAAATTAACATTAAAAGTTTTGAATAGTAGAGTGCCTACTACATTTTTTGATATTTCATGTCAATTTAAGTGTGTTTAAAATTGTTTAAAAAAAAAAACATGCAGCTTCAGAGTTTCTCTTTACTTTATACACACCTGGTCACACTTTTCAGTTGTGAACAAAACAAACAAAAAATTGCAATCTCTTGCCCGTATTTGTTTGTTAAAAGTTTAAGTTTAAATTTTCAAGAATGGCAATTCTTTTGTTTATGGGAAGTGAAGACGGCGGCGAAGAGCAGATATGCAGGAGAAAGATAATGGATGTATCAAATCCATTTGAGATTGAAAGTTTAAAGTAAGTAGACTTATACGTAAAATTAGATTCCTTCGCAGCGCCCAACCCATATGTATGTATATCCTTTAAGAGTTTTTAGAAATTTTCGGCTTAGTAAAAGTTCCTTTGATTACGTGTTGACGAGCTAACCACCGAAGTTCAAAGACGCACATATTTGTCTATTCCCGACGCGACGTCATTATGCTATAGCTACAACTTTGCGGTTTGTTGCAGAAGATGGATACCAACTTGCGGTAGGCAAGGATCGCAGTATTAAACTGTCCCAATCACTCGTCTCAAACTGCATACAAACATCTGTGACAACTGTTTTGGAACAAAATTTTGTCCCAAATAAACAAATTTTAAGAGAAATGAAGAAGAAAAGGAAGCAATAAGGAGACATTTTTACCAAATATACGGATTTCCTGGATTGATTTGTTGCGTTGGTTGATAGTACGTTGCTATTAAGCCCCCTCCACCAGAAATAAGGCATTTATTTTATAATAGAAATGGATTCTATAGCTTAAATGTTTTGAAAGTAAGGCTTTAAATAATTAAACTTCATCGTGCACATTACTTTTAGTAACTTAACATGAATTATTATAGATCTGCGATCAAAAAATGCAGACTAGGGATCAGTGGCGGATCCAGGATTCCTTGGTGAAGTTGGGGAGTTTTAAAGGAGAATGGGCAAAAATATATTACACTGCATGATCGATAAATATTTTTTTTACTCAATAGGTACACATTGAGATGGTTGAAATAAACTACCAAAAGAAAACATTTAGCTTTATTGAATAAACAAAGTAGTAGATTTTATACTGTAAAAAGGAAAAGGTAAGATTTTTTAATATATTGCGTGAACCCCATGGTTTACAGTTCTGTGTCCATATTCAAAAATGAAGCTCTTGAACCAAGCTTTCGAACGTACAATATGTCGTTTGTGGACTTTTGTTTCACAACTATTTCCATTCATTTAATTTGTTAAATCAAATAAAAAAAAGCAGAATTTTAATACTTATTGTTAAGCGCCATATTCGCCAACCATGACAATATTCGCTAATATTGGCCATTGATATAGAATTTTATTTATTTTGGGATCTATTCAGTTCATCGAAAGTGACCAATACTATCATTTCAACAACACTATGGCAATAAATGTTTGTTCTAATTGCAATCTTTGTTGCAATGTTCTGCCTTAACCCCATAGTTTACAGCTTTGTGTCTATACATAAAAATGATGTACTAGGGCTAAGCTTTTCAACGATATATATCTTATTCGTGGACGCTAGGTGGACCAAATTGCCCATTCTCCTCTATAGCAATATTTTCTTTGAAATGAAAAATGGAAAAAAAGAACAAAATTAAAGAAAATTGGTAATTTATACATTTTTACGTTTGGAACAAGTGTTAAGAAAACACAACTCACGAACAACTAAAAACCTAACAAAAAATATTGTTTTATTGTATGGCCGTGGAGCGATGGTATGCGTGGTCGCCTTTCAACCTCACAGGTCACAGGTTCGATCCCTGCCGTAGTTCTATGTCATGTTTTTATTCCATTATCATTGATCATTGTTGGGCCGCTGGTTTACTCATTACATGTTGTTCAGGCATAACACTAACAACATGTGATTGATTAAATACTAGTATGCCCAACAAATATGACAATGAACCAAATAATGCGAATTATAAAGGGACATTGATATAAGACACGGCATTTCTCCGCTTTAGTCCAGCCGTCTCAGTACCTCGCGCCATACCTATACCTTTCCCTTCCCATCACTATCCTTCACGCCTGCGCTGTGTTGAACAACATATAAAGGGTACACCATCCCCTTGAGCGCGCGCAAATTATAAAAAAAAAATGTACATACATAATGTACATATCGCACCCTCAGTGCAAAAGAGCGATAAGTCAAAAAATGACTTTTTTGAGTTAATGATGAGGAAATATTTCTATTTAAATTACCTTTCTTTTGAGGGGCTTGTCATTTTAATGAACAAAAAATTACGAAAGAGATGACCATATATAACAATTTTTTATTATATGCCAAGTCAAGCTATTTCTTAATTTCCAATGCAATACAGAGCTAATACAAAATATTCACTTGAAAGCTCAAATAATTTCATTGCAAAAAGGAGATAATTCAAAATAGTCCGATATACCAGACTGTTTTTCTTATTTTGAAAAAAAAAACCTATGCAAGACAGAGTCATTTCAAAAAAGTCACATCAAAAAATTAATAGTTCCAATGCAAAACAGATACAAAACAAAAATATTTTGTTTTTCTTAGTGCAATACAGCGATAAAACAAAATGTATCTCTTCTACTCTTAAAATGTTTCCATGCAAAAGAGCGATAAGTGGCAAAATATTTTTTTTTTCTAATGCAATAGAGCGCTAATTCAAAATTATCGCAAAAATCTTAATTATTTATAATTATTTAAACAAATTAAAAAAAATACATATTAAAAACAGAAAATATATGTATTTGTTTTTACAATAGATTTTCAACTTTATGGAAAACTATACTATTTGGTAAGTTATAACCAAAAGTTTAAAGTGAGTATTTTGCAGTTGCGATATCTCGAAATGTCATTTTTTGAGTTAACGCTCTTTTGCACTGAGGGTGCGATATGTAAGTATGTAGATCTAAAAATTTATTAAAAAAATCTATCATCAGAAATAGACATTTCATGCAAAGCGCTATACATTTTAAATAGATATAAAAAGGTATGAAAAGTCAAAAGCTCTAAAACAAAAACTCACATGAATTTCGTGGTATATTAAACCATTGACATCGCGTTCCATAATATTATGTACACTTCACAATCAAATCGAGGGTACAACGTACTAGCTTAAGAAAACAAAATGAGGTTCTAATTAGATGATCGTTAGACACTTTGGGAACATACCTACATACTTCCTTCCATAATATAGTCCACCAATTACACACAAATGAATAATGTGAGAAACGTTTCCATTGAACGAAGCAGAAAGAGAAATTGAATTTTAAGTGAAGTCGTTTTAATTAACAGCTCAGATAAATTAACTTGTTATTATAATATAGAGGTCTCTTGAATTCTGTTGTATACCAAGAGCTGCTTTATCGAATTTGATTTTGACAGACCGAAATGAGGTGAAATTTATTTATGGCATTTGAATGCTTGTGGGAACAAAATGTTACAAATTAGAATTGAAGTGCTGCAAGGGGAATAGTTATGCAAACGAGATTTAAATTGGCAATTCTATGTAAGTATTTAACATTATATTCTTACATGACGTATATGTATAGGTAAATTGTAGTTACCTACAGTATACCTACAATATACGATACGCATGTAGCATAGTATGTTTTCAATTGTTTTAATACCTATTTAAATCAATTTCAAAAGTTTCAAATACTTCCCAGATAGTTTTGTCTTCATCCTTTAAGGGCCAATTGTACAATCTTGGTTCACAATTTAAATTTACCGATTTTGACAGATTACCTGTAGTGCAACGCAGGTTCAAGCACGGAATTGGCTGGTTTCAGTATAACACTCTAGAATCTTGAATCAAGGATTGGATGATGAAAATAAATAAAACAATTTGTTTGGAATGGAAAAACCCCAATTAGATCTGAGAACGCAAAAGTGTTCGCTCACATTGTTGTGATAATAGGAGTAAAATTGCAGAAACAGAACAACAAATTTCAAATGCACAAATGCACTATCACAGGATCACCGATTTTGATAGATGCGCAGAACTGAAACAAAATGGAAACATTAATGATATCACCTTCAATATGTATAGGTACTGTGCGCGGAACGATGATGTCGACAGTGATTTGTTGAGCTCAGGTCTTACAAAAGTCATGTTTATATTCTTCGAGAAAAACACTAGGCAATTTTCAACCAGGTCCTTGTAAAGCTTACAGGACGCAGCTTTGAAAAATTTTACAATGTCTACTTTTAAGTGTAATACTACTAGGTACTGTTAAATTAACTTGATAAGATCTTTTTTCATTGTACCTAATGTAGTTAATTAAACAAAATACATCATGTCATTTTAAAAATGTTAAGGTAGACTTCATGTCATGTTAGTTTTATAGGACTGTCATGTAGATTTCACAAATATCTTGTGTTGGTTCAACATTTTTAACATTAAAATCTTGTCAAATATTTAACATAATTAACAGTGTTGAAAAAAAGCATGAGAGTGAAGTGAGATAAGATTCTGTTAAATTTTACACAATTTTTTCTCGTAGTTCAATTGGATCAATGGAAGCAGTTTTCCTGATGGACCTTATTGCAACTACTGCTGCTACTAACTGAAATCGTAGTCCACCTTCAACTATACATGCATATTTCTTCTACAGCAAAGCATCTTTAATTTAGAGTTTATATTGGCTGGCATGGAACTTCATCAATCAACCCATAGTAATTTTCAAACTACATATTTGAAATCAAAACTCGTCTCATATGCGTTCTATTTCCATCACAATTTGCGTGCTTGTTCCACCTCTTAGAGAGTGTGTGAAGTTAGCCCCCCTTTTTTTGAATTTGTATTTTTTGAAAGTTGTTCCAGGTTGTTCCCGGTTTGTTCCGGGTTGTTCCAAATTTTTTTTTGAAAAATATTCAAAAATGGGGGTTTTAGACCCCAAAAACCATTTTTGACCTAGCCCCCCTTTTTTCGAAAATCGAAATTTTGAAAGTTTTTCCAGAATGTTCAATTCAATTTTTCTTTATTTTTATTAATTTAGTACAAATGTAACAATAGTAATTCTTAAAAAAAAAAAAAAATTAACAAAAGTTTATAAATATAATTAGAATAGTTAGTGCCATCTTTTATTTAAGAAAAAATGGAGATGATGACACATCATTTTTTATATTTAGTGTTTTGTGTGGGGTGTTCAAAAAACTATACATAAAAAAAAAATAACAAAATAACTCAAGGGAGAAAAAAAATTAGGCTAAATTATAAAATCTTTGAAATTGGAAAACAATTTTATTTGAAAAAAGCAAAAAAAGCAAAAAAAAGACTAGTTAATTTTTCACATAACAAATCATATTATTTGCAATAGATTTTTATTATAAAGCAATTTAAATAGCATATCGTATCAAAGTTTCGATTTCACGATGCTTAAAAGCAAGAAGCCAATCTTTTATTTCTTTTAAAAAACCAATCAAATTTCTCATCTTACGAATTTCAAATGGTAGCGTATTAAAAAGTTTGCAGGAAATAATGGAATAAGAGTTTCTGTAGCTAGTCGTGCGAAAAAAAGGAATATTTACTAAAAACGCGGAATTGCTACATGTCATGTCAGAATTCGGGGTTTGCAGCTCTTATAAAAAAAACTTTCAAGACTTTAAAATAATATAAATGACGAACAGGTAGTACATTCAAACAACGAAACAATTCTATTGAGTGTGCTATGCGATGAGTTTTATAAACATTTCGTATGGCTGATTTTTGAATAACAGTGAGTTGTTGAAGATGGTTGACATATGCACCTTCCCAGCAGCATATACCATATTGCAATTTCGAATGAAAAATACCATAGTAAACCATCTTCAACAAATTCAAAGAGCAGTGCTTTCTCAAATGATAAAAACATCGACAGGAAGACAAAAGATAGTTTTTCAAAAACGAAATATGCTTGGTCCATTTAAAATTTTGGTCGAAAGTGACGCCAAGTTATTTAAAGTCTTCCACAATTTCAATTGCAAAATTACTGCTGCAATTACTGCCCATATCATATGATTGAGCTCTTCGAATACTGCATATACTGTTCAGTAAGCTATGGTTGGTACAATCGTGAGAATGAAAAACTATATTAATGTCTGGTGATACCTTGCGAGTAAAACTATGAAACATAAGTTTTGTTCTATTACTAACAATCAGCTTATGCTTTGCAAACCAAAATCTTAGTAGGTGAATATCATGATTTATGTCACAAATTTGATTTAAAGGACTAGAAGAGCAGTAAGCAATACCGAGATCATCTGCAAAAGCTCTAATTTCCCCTTTAAAAGGGAGTGAGAAAAGGGAATTAATATATATTAGGAACAAAATCGGACCAAGTACAGAACCTTGTGGAACTCTCAAATGGCCAGTCACAGGACAACTTATACTGGGCTGAATTTGTACACACTGTTTTCTATATTCAAGATAAGACTCGAACCATTTTAAAATGTAACCATGTCAAAGGCTTTAGTTATGTCTACAAAAAGACCGGCACAACATTTTCTTCGATCTAGACCACTTTGTAGAATGCTACAAAAGTCCAAAAGAGCATCTTCTGTGAAAAGCCCAGTCCTAAAACCAAATTGCATTGGACTAAAGAAGTTTATTTTATCAAGATAAGCGAGCATTCTAGTTTTTACAAGCTTTTCGAAAACTTTTGAAATTGCAGATAGCAAAGTAATTGGTCTATAGTTAGACTTATCTTTTCTACTTCCTTTTTTGAATAAGGGAATAACTATACCAACTTTAAGTTCATCGGGAAACTTCCCAGAGCCAATATTCAAATTGAAAAGGTGAGATAATATATCTACTAGATTAGTACCAACGTGTTTTAAAAGAATATTTGAAATCTCATCTCTACCATAGGAAGTTAAATTATTTAATGAATTGATAGTTTTTAACACATCAAATCCAGTTATTGGTTCAAAAAATAAGCTGTTTCTATAGGCAAATTGATTATCAAGCTCAGAACAACAATTACATAAAACGGATTGCCTATCAGGGAAAGTATTTTGTCCAATAGACGCAAAAAAGTTGCTGAATTCGTTAGCAACATCTTCCGGATTCGATATGTTAACACTTCCATTATTAAGCTCAATATAGTTAGCGTAGGTAGAATTGTTACGGTTTATGATACTATTAACAACTTGCCACTCTTTTTATTTTAGAGCGGTAGTGGCTTACTTTTGCATTTTTTATTTCTTTATTCACATTTTTGCATAATCTCATGAACCGAATTTTTAAATTTGTCTTTGATGGATGTTTCAAGCATTTTTTCGCAATTTGTTTTTAAGTTTAATTTTTTTTGATGAGAGGAAGTTTTATCCAAGGTTTGAGACTACTTTCTGATTTCTTTTTTGTCAGTGTATAACTAGATAACCTTGTGTGATCAATCAAGATTTTTAAGAAAATATCATAAGCTTTGGATGCATTATCTTCAACCATCACATCTTCCCAATTTTCAAATAGCAATCTGTTGTTTAAAATATGATAGTTTACCTTGGTGACCATGGATTGCACAGGATTCCTAAATTTTAAATTGCTACATTTTATACTTTCAATGAATATTCCTGACATACAGTGATCAGTTATATGTAGATCTAAGTTGATACCAAACAAAAAATTAGAGGGAATATTTTTGAAGCGTGCAAATACATGATCAAGGCAAGTACCTGAACTTGGCCTTGTGACATCGTTTACGTATGAAGTTAGACCATTTTCAGCCATGAGAGCTTTATATGAATCTAAAATTGAACAGTCTTCCAAGATATCTATATTAAAATCACCTAAAATTACAAGATTTTGAGCTGATTTATTGGATAAAAAATTAAACATTTCATCAATAAAGTAATTTGGTGGTAGAGCGTGAAATCTGTAGACACATATAAAGGTAAAAAAGTCGTCTTCTATATTTAGACACACCTTAATGACATCCGCACTATTTAAACTAAACACCTTAACATCGCATTCATACATGCTATTTACAAAAACTCCCACTCCACCAGCAGCGTAATTATCATTAGCATTAGCATAAAATTTATAACCATTAATATTGTAATCATTAATTTCACAAGAATATATCCAAATTTCGGATACAAAAATTATTTCCGGTAAAGTAACGAATGCTTCAAGATTTGCAACCAATAAATCAAAATTTTGACGTATACTACGAATGTTTTGATGAGTTATAAAAAACGATTTGTTATCCGAATTACAATGAAAAGAGCTATCATAAATACATCTAATAGTTCCAGTAGTGAGTCAATCGTATATAAGATCAAAACTGTCGATCATGCTATTGCCCTTGGACAGAAGCTAAGTCGTCAAATGATCTTACAACAACAACCTCACTACCTTCAGCCTTTCTCATCAATATTTGAGAATTACGAAACCATAAATACTTAAATTTCTTTTCAACTTTAATTTTGTTTGCTGCCATGAATAGATTTCTAGTATATTTTGTAAAAGAGTCATTGATATAAATACTTGTTTTACTACCCACATCGAATAAATTAGAATTCAGCTTCTTCCTTGCAATACGCTTGGCTTGCATAATTGTTTGTTTGACTCCAGGTGATGAGAGATGGATACATAAAATATTATCATAAGCGGCAGAGTTGGAATTAGAATGCCTTTGCTTATTGATGCGTTTGACATACCTAATATTTAATGACATCATTATTGGACACCGAGACGTTCAAGGCTTTGTCAAAAATAGTGTTTGCTCTTTCTTCTACATTGGAGCTATTCAGATCAGGTACACCAACAATCTCAATGACATACTCCAGCTGCTTTTGGTCCCTCCAATTCACCTTACTCTCCAGATTCGTCACCAAAGAGCGTAATGTTTTGTTTTCTTCTTTCAGCTGTTGCATTGTTGTTAGAAATTCAGTGTTGATTTTTTTTAAGCTCAATATTTCCTCATAGTGAAGTTGTAGGGTTATTGAACTATTGACCGATGATAACTGAACTGTTGATCCAGTGCTTATGCTTAATGCATTATTGTTACCTGATGCATATTCGCTCATATTCGGAGATGAAGAATGATGGGCTTGGTTGTTGGTTAGAAAAGTTGTTGTTGCGTTTGCTGCAGTTTTTTTTTTGGATTTCAAGTGGAAGTGTTTGTTGCTGCTGCAAGTTCCTTGGTGTTAAGGGTTGTTGTTGTAGCGATAGACGGCGGCGTGATACACGGCACTTGTCACATCGATATTGTTTGCCATTTGCAGACATATATTCAATATCTTCTCTTTGAATGTTAACACATGACCCGTGAAAAAACAAATAACAGACACAAGAATCAATTTTCATCTTATCACTTTTATCTAATTCTATTTTACAAATTGAGCACTGCATTTTTTTTTTAGATTTTATAAGTGATTTGAACCGTTTATGTAAAATAAAAAAAGCGCACCCCACGACACCTTAAGAGACACGTCTCACTATGGAGTAAATGCATGAAAAAACGAGACAAAATTATTTTTTAGCTTCAATGGGTAGATATCCATCTGAAACAATATTTTATGACGTATAAAATATATTTCATGTTATATACATATAAGTAAAAAATATGTTTTTTAATTATATATAACGTTTATTTGGGAATATGTACGAAGATTTATTTTCTTGTTTTTCCTTGTATCGAATTTATCGAACTTGGAAATATCGATTTTATATCCACTGGACAGAACTTCTACAATAATATAACCTTCAGCCTATAAATTAACTGAATGTCAACACCTGTTATTTGGGCAGAAATTTGTGGATCTTCAAAGAATCT
Source organism: Syrphus vitripennis (assembly GCA_958431115.1). Taxonomy (NCBI): domain Eukaryota; kingdom Metazoa; phylum Arthropoda; class Insecta; order Diptera; family Syrphidae; genus Syrphus; species Syrphus vitripennis. Next base: position 61,904,095 of record OY288109.1, on the reverse strand, counting down.
ACGACTTGTATTGCCATCATTTAAACTCCCTAAACCTGGCTATGGTACATCCACTATTAGACCGAGTTGGTTTTTGAATTTTTCTTGCAATTCTCTTTTTTTTCTTTGAAAATATCTTTATCTTCTTGTTTTCGAATTTGCTATTTCTTTAAAGGAAGCTTATAAGCAATATGCAAAATGATTTCGAAAAGACAAATTCTTGCATGTAGAATTGATAAATGCCATATCCATTGTATATAAAACTTATAGTACTATCATCACGATGATTTTTGGGTTGTGTGATGTGGTCGTCTGAGGGCGCACTTGTATATACACAGAAACAGCAACCAAAAATTAGTAAGTGATGTAATCGCTAGGTGGCCGACGTGTGGAACGTGCTGATGATAGTACTATGCAAATTTATATACAATGGCCATATCTTAATTTCAAATTCTTTGAGTTGACCCTCCTCACAACATGCCTTGTCTAACAAATATTTTTCTAAATAATCCAATTTAGCTTTAAATCCACCTTCAGAACATGTTTTCATCACAACACATAAACGTTTTTTGTTAAAAACTATTAAACCGGATTATCCTTCAAATATATCAAAATTTACGTTTTTTAAGAAAAAGCTTAAAAATCCATAAAACATCACTTTTTCTAACACAAATAACAACTAAGGTTGCAAATTGTAGCACCCAATTTTTTTTTGCAACTTCAGCTTTATGATTCACTTTATCACTTTACACAAACAACTCAACGGAATTTAACGGAAAGTAATAACAAAACGATTAAGAAAGAAAGAAAGAACAAAAAACAGAAAAATGCATTTTATAGGCATTTTTTAAATTAAATCACAAAAACTATTAAAACTCAATTTTTTAACAAAAACCAGAATGAATATATTAGAACACACCTGCATCTGTATTATTCATGTTAAAAATTATATCAACAGTTGCAATATGTTAAATAAATAATGAATCGAAATTACAACTTTTTTTTGTTGATGGTGCAAAAAAAAATATGTTCTCCTTTTCACTGACTTTGAGCTAGTGCTGCGGCTAAATTAGTTGGAGTAAAAAAAAAGTTTACAGTTTCTTAATCTACGGACATTTCTCTAACGTTTGGTTAAAACTTTTCTTCTAAATTTTGCAATTTTTAAAATCGACTTTTGTCTCGTTTTTGCATGCTTTTACTCCATAGTGCGTCTGTTCTCGGCAAGAGAGAAATCAATCACTTGCTAATAGTCTCTCTTACTAAATACATCGTGTTAGCCATATTAAATATCATTCGTTATTAATTAATAAATCTAGTTATAATTAATTGGTTCCATTTATTATTTAAAACACAATAAATTGTTTTAGTTGTTCTGAACATTGTTCCAAATTTTTGGACTCCTATGTCAAATCTTTGATTATGGATATTTTTTGATGAAATTTTTGAACAATTGGGTATGATAAAATTTCTATTTGGAACATATTTTAAGTTTGGGTTTTTTGAAAAGGGTGCGATGGGGATAATTTTTTGAAATTTTCTATGATTAAAATAATTTTTGAAAGAAACGAAATTTTACATATTTTTTTATAGCTAATAAAAGAAAAGAAATCAAGTTTTAAATTTTCGATATTAATGGGGGGCTTTGGGGAGCATAAAATGTGATTTGTTTTGATTTTTTTTTTTGACTGCACCTCTAGTTTTATATATTTCTGAACAAATTTTTGCTATCATCATTTTGGCTCGACAACCGGGGTCCGGTCCTGGCCTCCTTCAACAAGTCTCTCCACCTATTCCAGTCTTGAGCCGACGCCAACCAGTTGCTCATCCCAAGGCTTCGGGCGTCCTGGTCTACGCCATCTCTCCAGCGCAAGCATGGTCTACCACGCTGCCGTCTATCATAGAATGTACCACAAAGGACTTTCCGAGCAGGTTCCTCTTCACTCATGCGAGCTAGGTGCCCTGCCCACCGGAGTCTACCGAGCTTAATTTTTGTCACTATGTCTGCTTCAAGGTAGATTGCGTACAATTCATTAATGTACCGTCTCCGGAATCGTCCTTCCTCACATATGGGGCCAACAATTCTCCTTAAGACTTTTCTCTCGAACGCGGCTAAGAGGTCGAAGTGTCTTTTGCTAAGCACCCAAGTCTCGGATCCATACGTGAGTACTGGCAGATCCATGGTCCTGTACAGCAGCAGTTTTGAAGTTATGGTGAGATTTCTGGATTTGAAGAGCTTTGACAGACTACAGTAGGCTTTGTTGGAATTGAGCAGCCGCCCGCGTATTTCTTCTTCTATATTATTATCGGCTGCTACTATTGACCCAAGGTATTTAAAGGATTGCACCACTTCAAATTCCGCTACCTTGATTGTTTGACCAACTGTTCTTCTTTTTTTTGCTATAAATCAGATAATTGTAGGTTTGACTTGGAACAACTTTCAGATTTTTGATTTTTGAAAAGGGGGACCAATGCAATTTTTTGAATATTTAAAAATTTAAAGATGTTTTTTTAAAATTATTTTCAGACTTATGTATATAATGATTGTATAAAAAGAATATTTGTTCAGCACATGTACCTCAAATCAAGTATTCAAAATCAAAGGTTTTTGAAAAAATAAAAATAAAATATTGGGAACCGTTTTTTGGATTTAAAAAAAAAACTTTCGAAGGCCATATCTTTAAAGATATATATTTTAGAACTTTAATATTTTGGAACAATATTTAGAACAAAATTTAGAAGCGAAAAAAAAATTTAAAAAGTTAGAATTTCGAAAAAGGGGGCTAGAATTTTTTTGAATTTTGCTTATAACTTCTGAAATTTTGAACATAGGAGTCCAAAAATTTGGAACAATGTTCAGAACAAATAAAGCATTCTGGAACAACTTTCAAAATTTCGATTTTCGAAAAAAGGGGGCTGGGTCAAAAATGGTTTTTGGGGTCTAAAACCCCCATTTTTGAATATTTTTCAAAAAAAAATTGGAACAATCCGGAACAAACCGGGAACAAACTGGAACAACTTTCAAAAAATACGAATTCAAAAAAGGGGGGCTAACTTCACACACTCACCTCTTAGACCTAGTTTTTCACCACGAGATTAAAGTTAGCCCAAATCAAGTTAGCCCAATCAAATATATCGAGTTAACTTCAAAAAATGTGTTGTTTTTTATCTCATGACATAAGGACCTTCTAACTACCAACAAATAGTTAGCCATCGATTATTATTTAATTTGCAGTACTCTGGTTTAAACCAGTATTGTAAAATTGGGCCTTAGAATTTCATTTGTCCTTACCTATTTCTATAATAATTCTTTGGTTCGGATGAACTTATGCGTTCATATAATTTTAATTTGCGTTCCGTATTATTGTCTAGGTAAAGCCTACAAAAATGGTATTAGAAATATTAGTCCTCTTAAAGTCCTCTTTCTTTGTTTCTTTAAAATGGCGTAGAGTTTTATTTAACCCTTTTATAAATTAACCCTTCATCATGGTATCTATAACAAATCTGCATTACCTACGTTTCCATCCCTAAAGTTTTTGCTGCTTCTATTTGCTGAGACATAAACGATATTTTTCAACCCTTGCTTTTTGCAATAACGGGAGAAAATAATATAAAACAATTTATTGATTCAGTCACCCCAAAAGTAATTTACCCCTAACCCCTTTTTCTTGGTTAGGTATATAAAAAAAGCAATTTAAATGATAGTAGCTAACAAAGAACCCTTTGTGCAAGGCAAACTCTTCGGTGGTTATCTATAATATGGTATTTTTCATATGTTTTTTATATTCATAACATGCACCGACATTCATAGGACAGCGGCACGCGATTGTTCCGTAGTTTTCATGTAAATTTTATGGAACACACAAAAAGAAAAACTCTTTAATAAAGTACGGCGCGGCGGCGGCGGTGGCAAATATGAGTTGGCTGACAGTCATTTAACTAAAAAAGACTGTAGCATTTAACCTTTTTGTAGACACCCACTCTTTCTCTAGGGTTTTGATCAAAAATATGATAGATAAAAGTAAAATATAGCTACATCAGTTTGCCTTATAAAAGGGGTTAATTCTGAACACTGACACACCTCTCAAATTATCCTTGATGACATTGCAGTGGCACTCGGTTATTGCGGGTGTTATTATGGAGAGTACAATAACTTAAACACGACAGCGTTCTTTTTACTGGCAATAGAGCAGAGGCAAACTCGTATATAAAGGTACGCTTTGGAATTAGTAAAAAAGAAAATTTGCTGATTCTAATTAGGTAATATATATGGACATATATAAATAAAAATACAGTTTATTGTGTTATTAACACATATTATATAAGTAAATACATTTATAGAAAGAGAAATGCGATGAAATTTTAGGGAAGTTTATTTATTCTTCGGGGTTAAGTATATTGTAGAGAAAACACGTCTGTTTTGTACGAATAGTTTATTTTAAGTAAATCCAAAAGAGAGTAAAGTAAAGTGAATAACAAATATCAAAAGAATGGTTGATCGAAGTTGGGTTGCCAAGATGCAATTATAATTCATATTTAACATATATACACAGGCCTCGGGCAAACTAAGCCAAAGTCTTGGTTAATCGCGAGAGTAAGGGCCCCACAGTGAAAGGGAAGTACAAGGAAAGCAAGTAGACTCAATTTATATGATGTATCATTGTGTTTAAAATTCACAAAATAACTAAAATAATTAAACTTTGAAATCGATGAGCAAAAAAAGTCGAAAAATCAATGTTTAACAAATTCTCTTCTGACGGACTTGATGCGCTACCCTTAACCACTACTTGAATTGCTATTTGGGGCACAAGCACTTGCAAGAAACTTCAAGAAGCACGTCAAGAAGCGCTCCTCAAGCAACGTGCGCAGAGCTCAAAGTTGCGCATCAAGCTATGCTTAATGCGTTTGTAACTTTTTAAATAATATTTTTACTAGGTTGAATTATACGTTCATAAAACTATAGAGTATCTTGTAAGCCAGGGCCCACAAAATTTTAATCCAGCGCTTCTCTGCAGCGCGATTACCATTTCAAATTATGTTAGCTTATCATTGGAATACGAAGGCATTAGGGTTTTATTGCGGGGTGAAGTCAAAGGTATGACATTCCCAATCATATAAATTACGTGGTTTGTTTTTGTTTGGTATGCGTGCAAGGATATTAACAGCGGGGCTATCATCAATATTGAGTTTTCAAATAAGAAGCAACTTGTACAAGCTAAGTATATTATGAAGATGTACTTGGTAGGTATGGGCTGGTATAGTATTTTTATAAATAACAAAACTTTCAGACAATGTTAAGCAAAAGATTTAAATAATCAGTTATATCTAAGAACTTACAGACAAACTGCAAACCTTATTTTTTTTTATTATCATATAATTTTATTATTGAAGTTGGTAGGTGTATCGAATATTCAAATAAATTGGTGGCAGTCGTTTTTTTTTATAAAATGCGAACATTTCTCGAAAACATCTTACCATTCGAAAATAGTTTGTATTGCACTGATAGAGAATATAATTACATTCATTTTTTGTAGATTCGTTAATCGTCGTAGGTGTTAAATACCTGCAAGAAACACCAAAGCGTTCTTAGAGTAGGTCGTAGGGTTGCACTTGGGAAGCGTATTGAGCCCTTTGCTCTTTATTCCTTGAATTCAGCTTGAGGTTAAGGTGGTGGACCCCAAAGTAAATCATTTTGTAACGAAGATTAGTTAACTACTTTTGAATCATAATATAACGACTTTTACATTCGACCTTTGGATGCAATAATCCAAAAAATAGTCTTCTCTTGCCCCTACCACCAATTTCCGAAGTTTAAAGACTCCCAAAATCGACCTTTTACACCTCACATTTCGCAGCGCCACCCAAGGGTCTGTGCAACCCTAAAAAAAACTCGCCATGATAGTACTATAGTTTTCATATACAAAGAGATTTCTATTGCTTTCGAGATTAGACCAGAACCAGATATTTCCCTATATAAGGTTGATGGCGCTACCGATTGGACACAGTTTATTTTTGAAAGTGAAAGAATAAAGTTCGTGTAAAGTGTTGTGCCAGTGATTAATAAAAGTGATTTCAATTGAAGTAAAGTGTGTTTTATTTTAAATGTAATAAGAAGTTAAGAAATAAAGTAAATAAGTTTTTATTGCGAACCCTTAGCAGAATATTAAATTGGTGTTAGAAGTGGAATAAAAACTTATGTTGTCTGTGCATTCTGATAATTTGTGGTGATAAAAAAAAAAATATACGTGTGTTTGTTTTGATAAAACAAAGACAAGAAGTGACTGTGATTAAAGAAGAAAAATAAAAGCAAAATGGGTAAGACAGTAATTGAATTGAATTGTGTTGAACTTAAGGCAGAGCTGAATAAACGAGGCCTTCCTACTGCTGGAAGAAAAGCTGACCTCATAATTCGTCTGCAAGAGGATTTAAGCCAACGCGGAGAAGACCCAGACACGTTTCTATTCGAAATAGAAATGCCTGAAGAACAAGTAAGTACTGGTGTCGACTTGTCGGCAATGATGGCACATTGGCAAGCTCGAAGAACAACGAACAGAACAAAAGAACCAACTGGAACAAATGGAATAACAACAAAAGAATCTTTTCGAACAAATGGAAAAACAACAAAAGTGTGAACAGGAGAACCTTCTCGAACGAATGGAAAAACAACAAAAGAACCTTCTAGAAGAACAGAAGACTCTCATCGAAGGTAAGCTTGATGCCTTTGAGAACAAGTTCGCTACTATTGATGGACGTTTTGATTGCGTCGAAAAACAATTTTCAAAAGTAGACGCAAAGCTCGATAGTGTTCAAGATAAATTCGAAGGTAAAATACAAAGCATAACCTACGAATTAGACAAAGTTCGAAAAATTAAGATTAGGGAAAGTGTTGGCGATTACCCAAGGAAGAAGGAAATACATCCACCGACTTTTGACAGGCAAACTTCTTGGTCGATCTATAAAAAAACAGTTTGAGGCAGCCGCAGCGACAAATGGCTGGGATGAAGAAGACAAATTTATAGCTCTGACGGTTGCCCTCAGAGGATCTGCTGCTGAATTGCTGCAAACCATTCCAGCAGATAAGAATGGTAACTTCAGTGCTCTTGTTCAGGCCATAGACAAACGCTTTGGAGATGGCCATATGCAAGAAGTCTTCCGCGTCCAACTGAATACTAGAGTCCAGAAAAGAGGAGAAACTCTGCAGCAACTTCAAGCGGATATTGAATGGTTGGCGCATCTCGCATATCCAGCTGCAGGGGATGAAATCGTCAACCAACTTGCAACAGAAGCCTTCATCCGTGCTGTATCTGACATTAACTTACAGCGAGCAATTAGAACTGCTGGAAAACGTACGCTTCCTGAAGCTTTAGCGTTTGCTCTGACTATGGAAGCGGCAGAGCAAGCTTTCCAAGGAGTTCATCGAGTCAGAGAAGTTGAAGTTGAAGAATGCTCTTGTCAGAAAATCGCATTCCAAAGAAGCCAGCGTGAAGGACTTGCTCGATGCTGGAATTGTAACAAAACCGGACATCTCCAGCGGCAGTGCAGATTACCACCGAGAAGAGCTGCATGCCAACATTGTGGAAGCAGAACCAACGCTCGAGAACAACCAAGCAATAGTACCAACACTCCTTCTCAACTTGTTTCCCAGACGGGAAACGAGTAAGAACCAACTTCGAGGGGCAGAAGCTGGTTTCTGGTATCGATGGCCCCAGAAACACTATCCAAGTCTCACAGACTAAACGAGACAACAAAAGTCTGACAGTGGAGGCAATAATAAAAAATAAGAAACACGTGGCTACAATCGACACCGGTGCCACCGCCTCCATTGTGCGAAGGGACTTGGTCAAGATGTCTTGGCTACACAACACCAATAGCTACCGTTTGAAGACCGCCACAGGAGACGCAGCAAAAGTGTATGGTGAGGTTCGTCTTATGATCCGTTTGGCAGAACTAGAGTTTTCGCACCTATTCCTGGTAGCAGATATATGTGACGAGTGCATCTTTGGAATCGACTTCATGAAGGACCATGGAATAATTTTGGATATCGGTAAACAAGTTCTTAAGTACCAAAATGTGGAGATTCCGATGGTCTATGGCAACGAAAACACAACAACTATCAGGACCGTCATCAAAGAAGACATTTGCTTGCCTGCTTCTTCGGAAGTATTCGTATGGACGAAACTAAAGGGTGACTTCGGAAGCCATCGATACCTCATGGTGGAACCAGATGCGGAACAACGTTCCCAAAACATCATGGTAGGGAAGACTCTGGTGGCACCAAAGAACAACATGGTGCCTGTACGGATACTGAACATCAAACCGTACGAAATTAGGCTCAAGAAGGGAGAAGTAGTTGGGCAATGTGAACCTGTATCCGCGATTACTAAGATCACCGAAGCGGAAACAAAGAAGCCCCTGAGCTTTGACAGATTAAAAGACCAAATTCTGAAGTCATCAAGTCTGAGTCAACATCAGTTTAATGTTGCTGGAGATCTTCTTCATGAGTATGCTGATATATTCTCTTCACCCAACGGACAATATGGTCGAACACAACTAGTACGGCATCGAATTGATACAGGAGATGCAAGACCAATTCGCCAACCAGCAAGACGTCTCCCTCTAGCAAAACAAACTGAAGTTGAAGAAATGATATTGACAATGAAGAAAGATGGGGTAATCGAAAATTCCAAAAGCCCTTGGGCATCACCAGTCGTTCTTGTCAAAAAGAAGGATGGAAGCACCCGATTTTGTGTAGACTACCGAAGACTGAACGACGTGACAAAGAAAGATAGCTACCCTCTACCCAGAATCAGCGACACCTTAGACGCGATGGAAGGAGCCTAATGGGTTTCAACTTTGGATTTGAAGAGCGGTTATTGGCAAGTGGAAATTCACCCAGAAGATCGGGAAAAGACGGCGTTCTCCACAGGAAACGGTCTGTGGCAGTTTAATGTGATGCCATTCGGACTATGCAACGCTCCAGCAACTTTTGAGCGTTTGATGGAGTGCGTTCTACATGGACTAACCTGGAAATCTTGCCTGGTCTACCTGGACGATGTCATCGTGTACGGAAAAACATTTGACGAACATTGTAAAAACCTTAAAGCCGTATTCCAGAGGCTTCGAGAGGCACATTTAAAGTTAAATCCTAAGAAATGTTCGTTTTTCAAGACCGACTCATCCCAAGGAGTAAAAACTGATCCTGAGAAAGTTGACACTGTAAAGAATTGGCCAACGCCTCAGGACAAACATCAACTCCGGAGCTTTCTTGGTCTGGCCACATATTATCGGCGTTTCGTAAAGGATTTTGCTAATATCGCCAAAAGCTTGCATCACCTTACTGAAAAGGGGAAGCCGTTCAAATGGTCAGGTGAGTGCGAGAAAAGCTTTCAAGAACTGAAACTGCGTTTATGTAATGCACCTGTACTGGCCTATCCAACTCCAGGAAAACCTTTCATCATCGACGCTGATGCAAGTAACGTTGGAATTGGAGCTGTACTATCGCAAGTACATGACGGAGAGGAAAAAGCTGTCGCCTACTACAGCAAGGTACAGCCAGAAAGGAATTATTGCGTTACAAGAAGGGAACTTTCGCCCTGATATTGGCAACAAAGCACTACCATAAGTACATCTATGGACAGAAGTTCCTTCTTCGAACAGATCATGGTGGGCTCAATTGGCTTTTAAACTTCAAAAATCCAGAAGGTCAAGTAGCAAGATGGATCGAGAGGTTGCAGACGTATGATTATGAGATTCAACATCGAAGAGGAAAGCTGCATTCAAACGCAGACGCGATATCCCGGCGACCGTGTAAACCAGACTGTAAGCATTGCACACGCCAAGAAGAAAAGGAAATGGTCATCGTTCAACGAACAAGAGCTGATCCCATTTACGGTTGGAACAACGAAGAACTCAGAACGGCCCAACAAGAAGATCCGGATATCGAACCCATTCTTGCCTGGAAAGAACACCAAGAGAAACCAGAATGGTGTGATATCTCCTACCGAAGTCCGGCTCTCAAAGCATATTTGGCACAATGGGACTCGCTTCATGTGCAAGAAGGGGTATTAAGGCGTAATTGGGAATCCGCAGACGGTAAATCTTATGTCATGCAGCTAGTCGTACCTCAGTCAAAGGTTAACGACATACTTATTGGCTACACGCAAGAGATGACGTCGAAAGATGGTGCCGAAAATGTGATACTTGTGCTGCTAGCAAGGGACCAGGTAGAAAAATTCAAAGTAAAATGCAGCAGTATAATGTGGGCACACCTTTTGAGAGAATTGCAATAGATGTCGCGGGTCCTTTTCCTCAAACTAACAACGGAAACCGATACATCCTTGTAGTCATGGACTATTTCAGCAAGTGGCCTGAAGCATTTGCCATCCCAAATCATGAAACCAAAACAGTTGTGGATCAAATTGTCTTCAATTGGGTGAGCAGGTTCGGTGTTCCCATGGAGCTTCATTCTGACCAAGGAAGGAACTTCGAATCTAAAGTCTTTCAGGAAGTTTGCTCGCTCCTTGGCATTAAAAAGACAAGAACAACACCGCTCCATCCACAATCTGATGGGATGGTTGAACGATTCAACAGAACCCTTAAAGAACATCCGTCGAAGGTTGTCGGCGACTACCAACGAGACTGGAACCGACATATCCTATTGTTCCTTATGGCATATCGAAGTACAACCCATAGCTCGACAGGAAAAACACCATCGGAAATCCTGTTCGGATCAACTATACGGCTGCCAAGTGAAGTGAAATTTGATTGTCATCCAAATGAGTCACAGGGAACAGAGGAATATGTGGATGACCTCAAGAAAAGGCTTATTGACATTCATCAACAAACAAGGACAAATATAAAATTGTCTAGTGATCAGATGAAAACAAGATACGACGCAAGAGCGACAGCAACGGGATTTCAAGAAGGAGACCTTGTGTGGTTTTACAATCCTCGTCGACAAAAGGGGCTATCACCAACACTCCAACAAAACTGGGAGGCCCCATATACTGTGGTGAAAAGAATCAATGATGTGGTTTACCGTATACAAAGAGGCGTAAGAGGCAAACTATAAAGTAGTTCACGCTGACCGGTTACATCGATATAACGGTGAAAGAGGTGATGAAATTGTTCGGGACGATCAATTCTAAGAGGGGGGCAATGTAACGAAGATTAGTTAACTACTTTTGAATCATAATATAACGACTTTTACATTCGACCTATATCGATTCTCGAGTGCGATGACAGCGCCATCTAGTACCTTTGCGATTTAAAACAACCTGCTATGAGCTTAGAATGAGCTTTGAGATACAGGTTCTAAAGATTTCTATTGCTTTCGAGATTAGTCCAGAACCAGATATTTCCCTATATAAGGTTGATGGCACTACCGATTGGACACAGTTTATTTTTGAAAGTGAAAGAATAAAGTTCGTGTAAAGTGTTGTGCCAGTGATTAATAAAAGTGATTTCAATTTAAGTAAAGTGTGTTTTATTTTAAATGTAATAAGAAGAAGTTAAGAAATATAGTAAATAAGTTTTTATTGCGAACCCTTAGCAGAATATTACAATTTATTGACGATGGAGCTATCATAAGTGAATGTCGTGTTTCCTTGCAACAAGCACTTGATGATGGCGATGGGTGGATGTTCTAGACAGAAATATTAACGCGAAAAAGACCTATGCTGCCTATTTTCTAATCCACAATCAATTTGAAACAGTGCTTTCCGAGTGCGAAAAGTTTAAATATCTTGGATCTGTTAGATATCTGATCAGTATAGCGAAGGATCTTGTGATAACGAAATCAAACACGTAGAGTGGATGAAGTTGTGATTGAAATACCCCTAAGCTGAAACAAAGCTCTAAGGCTCACAGCGTTTGACAATGTGAAAGTAGTAAATTGACGGCGCGCGGCTAAAATGAAGATTGAAGAAAAAGCAAGAACATTTAAAGACGCTTTTACGTCTTAAAATACTATCTTGGGTAAAATCCAACATGACCAACTTATATTCCCTAGAACCCAGTTTAAAAGACAATAGCACACGATGTTCCAATAGTATCGCGGAAAAAGGCAGCGTATAAACTCCTGGATTAATAAACTTGCAGACAGCGAAACTTGCATTGTTGAAATTTTGTTTAATTTAAAAAAATTGCTAAAATGAAATCGAATAAGAAGTAAAACAACAAAAGAAGTCCAAGCACAATGATAGATAAGTACTTATAACAAGTTACACCTATAGTCTTATAGAATCCCTCTGTCTCTGTCTCTCTCTCTTCTCCTAAAAATTAGAAAATGGGACGATTTATTGCCTTATTAAATAGCTAATAGGTAAGTAATCTGGACTTTAAATATGTAAGATGACATAATATATTTATATCTGATACATATAGGTATCTAACTACATACTTATCTTTAGCAGAACCTTCCGTTATTTTACAAAATTTATAAAAAATCGAAAAATGGAGAAATATCAATTTTTTTAAGATTATTCATACTACTGAAGCGTCCATTTTATGCTAAAAGATACTTAGACAAGAATTTTAATCCTTCAAAAAGGATTTCACTAAACTTGTGTGTATAAAAATACTAAAGTAAATGTTATTGGAATTTTTTTCCCAAAATTTATCACTTCTGCCTATATTATAGCATTCACTATGAAAACTTCATTCTATTCTACAGTATACTCCCAACCGAATATAAATTATCCCTTTTCTTGGTTATTCAAGCAACCCATAAAGACATTATACTTTAGATGGTCAAGGGGAACAAAAATATAAATAAATAAAAAGCCATATACCTACCTATCTAGATATTTTAAAGGACATTCGGTTAAAACATGTACTTGTAGGTACTAACACAAATAAAAAAAAAACTTAGATACATACACCTTCTGTGTATGCAATGCACACATGACAGCACACATCTAAGCTCGATGTGAAGGACAGAATAAATTTATAGACAACACTAAAGGATATGTAACAAGGGGGTGGAATCTACACGCTGCTATAAAACACACCCGACCATCAGGAAAAAAGACGAAACAGCAGCAAAAAAATACAAAAAAAAATATTTAACCCTAAAATAACAGTAACGTCGTCGCACCCAAGCCCAATAACTTGACCCTTCAACTGATGTGTGTTTCTGTTATGTATATGTATGTATCAACCTATGTGAAATACGAAAGGGAAATGATAATAATGCGTAGCACACGAATGGTTGTATGCTGTTAGTCCAGTCAGATGTGTGTTTTCGTCAACACATCACAGTAGCCCTTTAAAGCCTGTATCATGAGTCCAGAGTTTCGTAACGGAATATACCTACCTACATATCTACCGAGAATTTTGGCATAGATATGTATGTATGAACGTACATATATGCGAGTAAACAAAAACACATGCCACTGATATATCAAGCATCTCAAATATGTTCACCTCCTTTTCTACTATACAGTGACTCCTTTTGACTATTATAGCTGCGTAAATTTAAATCTGCTTGATATGGTCATCACACCTACCCACAAAAATTAAAACATTCCATAGCAATATTGTAGTGCTAAATACTGAGAGAAAATAATAAATTTGAGTCAAATCCTATGAGGCCAATTTTTTAAGGGGGGGGGGGGGGGGGTGACGGCAGGTCATGCCAGGTGGGGTAGGTCATGCCAGAGATGTTATTGTTCGAACCTTACAGAAAAAAAGCTATAGAAATGCCTTCATTAATTTGCTTTTTTAAATTAAGTTATTTCAGAGAAAAAAGATTAGTTAATAATTAAGTCTCAGAAATTTCGTTGAAAATAATTAAATTTTTTTAAAACAATTTTTTTTACTGAAATTTACTACTTCTGTTTTCAATATTTATTAGTTCAACTGGATCAACATGAAAAATACTAGTAAATTCTACAATTTGTTTTATTTTGAAAAGGATTTTTTTTTAGAAAAATGAAGGGAAACACGATTTTGTCATGCGGTACAGCAGTGAGCCCTTCAACACATATTTTTAACAAACGATGATGTTCATAATTATAAAAACGTATTCAACAAAATTTTCCTACTTATATAAATTATGCCTATCACTATTTTTAACCGTTAAATTGAAGCTCGCAACCCACTGTTTGTCTCAGCCTTTCGTTGACCAACCTAAACATCACGATAGTTGTTAGCTTACTTGGTTGTTGGTATGGTATTCTCTTCGACCGACGACGCACGTCGTTATTGCCATCGAAATTGTGTTGTTAATTTTGAACCCATCATATTGTGTTCAGGTTCAGGAGGACTCCCAAAAAGGGATAGGTATATAGGTTTTTTTCCTCTGATGTCCTTCGGGTTGATTTTTTTATTCTTTTTATGTTTTTTTTTTTGTTTCTTATAGCTTTATGTAGAAAGTGAATTTTAACGAGACTTGTTGGAGAATTTCTATAGGCATTAAGGCTTTTTTTTCAAAAAAGATACCAGAAAGTTAAAGGATTCTGTCTTCTCTTCCCCGCTTTTTGAGACCTTTTGAACTGATGGTAAAAGTTTTACGAGGGAGGAAGTAAGATAGTTAGACTTGTGTGTGTATGTGATGGATGACTTGACAAAATGGAAACTTTCTATAGGACTAAACACTATACACCAAATGAGAAATATGGTACAGATCAAATATTTATTGATCTATGTACCTAGTCCCTACAGTATGTGTATCTTTAGTAAGAGTCATTTTTCCAAATAAGTTTTTGTTTTAATTCTTAATCTTAACAATTTTCTTTTTAGATATCTATTTTGAACAAATCTACTATGCCACATGACTTACGTAATTCTTGACAGAAATATGCAAACCGTACATACAAAGCCAGAACTCAAGGGATATGTAGTTAATCGCAAAAGGATTTTGTGCTTGAACTGAAAAAAAAGATATAATCTTGCAAACAATGAAATATTTTTTTTCTAGATATTAACAAATCAGGGCACGGTCATAATTTTTGCATGAAGGTATACGGACGCAGTTAGGATAAAAACAGATGATCAAGGATAACCAAGGACGTTTCATTGTAAAAGAGCAGGAGAAAATGCATACCTACCAATTTCCTATTTGTAAAGGTAAATCCTTTTTATTTTCCTAAAAAAAGATGAGATTTTCCTCCGCATTCTGGACACGAGTCGGCTGGTTGCCAGTTGATGGTTGTAGTTATGGTGGTCGGTCGGCTTTGTTTAGATGATGTTGTAGCAAAAGCAGTTTTTTTTTATTTCTTATATACATACATAGGTTTGTTATTCAACCTATTTTGAATAAAAGGAGAAATGAAAGATGTCTTTAAAAAAATTCCTTTTCTTTGATATTTTTATATTTTTTTGCTTTGAGTTGCCTAAGTCGGAGTGTGTTGCAAACACAATACGATGTAGGAGGAATATGAAATAGGATTCGTTTTTTTTTTTCATTCTTAAAGTATGCGTAGCGTAGATGTGTCCTTTTCTTTCTTGATGGTATCTTTTCTCTGGGATTTATAATACATTTTTTTGAATAAATGACATAATTTTTGTTTCAGCTTTAATAGCTTATAACGTAGAAAGAGGGAAAGCAAAAAATCCTTCCATAAAAAGTGATATTAAACCAAATAGGTAAGTATGTAGACAACTTCTTCCAATTTAAGATTTCCTATTCTTTTCTAATGTATAGGTATTTGATATCTCGAATGCATTAGAAAACTACACAGGTGGTCGATCTGAGCTCTGTTGAACAATGGTTGATTATATGTAGGGTTAAAATCTAAATATTAAAGAATGTACCTAGAGGACATTCTTTTTTAAAAACAATTAGGTATTATCTATTGTAGGTATTATTGGAGTTGAAAGATAGATAGAGTTAGATCCAGTTTACAGTGTTGATATTTAGGATATTTGCAAATTACACAGCTAACAAGACAATCAATTTTCTAAAAGGAAAGAAATGCAAAACTGCAATAAAAAATTGACAGGAAAAAACACAGTTTTTTTTTAGTTAATCCACGGTAAATCCAACTTATTTGACGAATCGAAAAAAAGTCTAGAAATAGTTGTTGGTGGAAGTGACCTTTTTATCTCCAAAGTGATGAAAATATTAATAACGGCCTTTAGGTCAATGAAAAAACAATTATTTATATTGGCACGACGTTTCGTTCATGTCTATGAACATCATCAGGTGTGGCAATTAATCTATATATTTGCATTAAAAGTAAAAGTATTGCAAAGAGAAGACAAGTACAACAAGAGAATGATAATCGAAACGCTGCATATCATCAACGCCAACAACACCATGAACCGAAAAACTGACATGGAAGAGATAAGCCCTCAGTACAAACACTTGTTAGAGAGTACGAGAGTAAAAAACTTCTCATAACCATGATCTCTTGACACATTTTCTATGCCTGTTACTTGTCAGTTGAACTTTGTGAATTTAGGTCTTATTTTGTAATCTTTGTAAAAATTGTTGTGAATCAAATGATTTTATTTTTAAGTGCAATATTCATGTAACAAGTGTAAATTTTCATAGTTTTTCAATGTTATCAAATTTGTAACCAATTTATTAATGCAAATATAGATTAATTGCCACAACTGATGATGTTTATAGACATGAACGAAACGTCGTGACAATATAAATAATTGTTTTTTCATTGACCTAAAGTCCGTTATTAATATTTTCATCACTCTAGAAATAAAGTTAGAAAATTATTTTTAAAAAATCACATTTTTCACGCATAATCTTTTGAAGTTGAAGACGAAAATTTCGCTAGCTTGACTCATTTCCACAAACAAAAAAAATTAAAGTGACAAGCCAAGGCTCAGCAGAAACCGAATTTTATTGGTTTTTTCCACAAAAAAAAAAAAATACTTCTAAACTTAATGATTACTTAGGAATTTTATCCTTGTAGCATTTAATAGTTCATAGTAGATTTTCTCCATAAAATCTAAATTATTTTAAGAAAAATGTACATCAGCAAGCTGGAGAGCTGAAACTAAACCCCAATTTTTGGTGGTCTAAGTGCAGGATTCTGGACTGGATCATTCTTAATTTAACAGGTCCAATTAAATAGAATGATTGTAAAGTTCCCAAAAAAAAAGACTTATGTAGCGGGAAAACATGGAGAGGAGTTGGCATGCTAGTTTGCATGGTAGCCTAGTCCAAAACGAATAAAAGTACACCTAAAAAAACACTCGACGCCGAACAAGCACTGGATCTTCCAGCTTAGACCACATTAACTTTTTTTGAATAAATGACATAATTTTTGTTTCAGCTTTAATAGCTTATAACGTAGAAAGAGGGAAAGCAAAAAATCCTTCCATAAAAAGTGATATTAAACCTACCTATGCAATACATCAGGAAAGGAGTATATATTGTAATGGCAAATAGGTAAGTATGTAGACAACTTCTTCCAATTTAAGATTTCCTATTCTTTTCTAATGTATAGGTATTTGATATCTCGAATGCATTAGAAAACTACACAGGTGGTCGATCTGAGCTCTGTTGAACAATGGTTGATTATATGTAGGGTTAAAATCTAAATATTAAAGAATGTACCTAGAGGATATTCTTTTTTAAAAACAATTAGGTATTATCTATTGTAGGTATTATTGGAGTTGAAAGATAGATAGAGTTAGATCCAGTTTACAGTGTTGATATTTAGGATATTTGCAAATTACACAGCTAACAAGACAATCAATTTTCTAAAAGGAAAGAAATGCAAAACTGCAATAAAAAATTGACAGGAAAAAACACAGTTTTTTTTTAGTTAATCCACGGTAAATCCAACTTATTTGACGAATCGAAAAAAAGTCTAGAAATAGTTGTTGGTGGAAGTGACCTTTTTATCTCCAAAGTGATGAAAATATTAATAACGGCCTTTAGGTCAATGAAAAAACAATTATTTATATTGGCACGTTTCGTTCATGTCTATGAACATCATCAGGTGTGGCAATTAATCTATATATTTGCATTAAAAGTAAAAGTATTGCAAAGAGAAGACAAGTACAACAAGAGAATGATAATCGAAACGCTGCATATCATCAACGCCAACAACACCATGAACCGAAAAACTGACATGGAAGAGATAAGCCCTCAGTACAAACACTTGTTAGAGAGTACGAGAGTAAAAAACTTCTCATAACCATGATCTCTTGACACATTTTTCTATGCCTGTTACTTGTCAGTTGAACTTTGTGAATTTAGGTCTTATTTTGTAATCTTTGTAAAAATTGTTGTGAATCAAATGATTTTATTTTTAAGTGCAATATTCATGTAACAAGTGTAAATTTTCATAGTTTTTCAATGTTATCAAATTTGTAACCAATTTATTAATGCAAATATAGATTAATTGCCACAACTGATGATGTTTATAGACATGAACGAAACGTCGTGACAATATAAATAATTGTTTTTTCATTGACCTAAAGTCCGTTATTAATATTTTCATCACTCTAGAAATAAAGTTAGAAAATTATTTTTAAAAAATCACATTTTTCACGCATAATCTTTTGAAGTTGAAGACGAAAATTTCGCTAGCTTGACTCATTTCCACAAACAAAAAAAATTAAAGTGACAAGCCAAGGCTCAGCAGAAACCGAATTTTATTGGTTTTTTCCACAAAAAAAAAAAAATACTTCTAAACTTAATGATTACTTAGGAATTTTATCCTTGTAGCATTTAATAGTTCATAGTAGATTTTCTCCATAAAATCTAAATTATTTTAAGAAAAATGTACATCAGCAAGCTGGAGAGCTGAAACTAAACCCCAATTTTTGGTGGTCTAAGTGTCGGATTCTGGACTGGATCATTCTTAATTTAACAGGTCCAATTAAATAGAATGATTGTAAAGTTCCCAAAAAAAAAGACTTATGTAGCGGGAAAACATGGAGAGGAGTTGGCATGCTAGTTTGCATGGTAGCCTAGTCCAAAACGAATAAAAGTACACCTAAAAAAACACTCGACGCCGAACAAGCACTGGATCTTCCAGCTTAGACCACATTAATTTTTTGAGGACCATCATAAAAACCTTTGCGTGCGAAATATCTTGAGGATGAACTTCTTTTTATCAAGTTCATTAAAGTATATTACGTTTCGATCTGAAATTGCGATGGTCCGATTCCTTTAGCCTTAGGAACAACGAATTAACCTCTTGCAAATTCAAACCTTATCACAAAGGAGGGTTAATAATGATATTGTTTTTATACGAATACATACATCATCTTATTTCTGGGTTTAAGTATGAGTAATGTACCAGACTTAGTAAATTGTTTAAATTTCAACTATTATGGACAACCTCACAACACCTGCAGTTTGACGTTGATGTATGTATATTGTATATAGCCAAACATACACGTAGAACTAATTACAGACTGCATGAACCTGTAACTCGTACATACATATGTGCAAACTTGTAAACTTGAATGTAAATCTCTTCAAATCAATATATATAATTAAAATTAAACTTAAAAGTATTTTGAAGACTAGTGTACCTCGCTCTTAACTACACTAGTTTACAAAATTTTGGGTCACCGATGCTGCATAAAAACAAAACATTTTTTTTACTAATTTGAAAACGAAATGACATTAATTTTTTGTAAAAAACGGTTTTCGAGATATACACAAAAACACATTCTTTTGGTCTGTTTTTCAAACAGTGGCTTATATCTCCAAACTGATCTTCTAATTTACTTAGATATTGTAAATATTTTTGGAAAGATAACACTTTCTGCTTTCTATTGGTATACTGTTAAAATCGGATGCGAATTCAATAAGTTACAGGCGATCAAAAATTATAAAAAAAAACTTTTGAGCTTATTTAAAAATTTATCATTTTCAATTGAACCGTGCGTATAGAAAAAAAAATAGAAAAAATATTTTTTTGACCTCAAATAAAATATATGTTTATAACAAAAGTTTGTAGACCAAATTTATTAAAGTTCAACGATAAATGTAGAAGCTACGAAACAATAAGATCATGTCTTGTTATTAGTAATTTAGTTTTCGTTATATTTTCTTGGCTTATTTTATTTCATCGTTGCACTCCTGTCATTAGTGTTTCTTGTGGGAGCGGTGAGCTTATGCTAGGCACTTTAGTCTGCTTTTCTCAGTCGCCAGATGCCAATAGTTTATTGAAAGTTAACTCTCTTTTTTTTATACAGGGTGAGTCATGAGCAATGCGACAAAATGCTAGGGCGTGTAGGTTGCGTTGAGACAAGAAAAAAATCGTATGGGATGGGGGGGGTCTATTCCCCTCCGTTTAGCCGGGAGGGGCAATTTTCGAAAAAACTGATTTAAAATGGGAAAAAAATTATTTAAAATCAACGGCTTCATTCACAATGCTGTGCGATACGTTTTTGAAAAGCCAATAACTTTTTCTTTCATTCTGTGTTTAAATAAATCTATTCTAAGAAATAGTTTTTGAAATATTAATTTTCAAAGTCAAAATTTTGAAAAAAAAAATTTAAAAAAAATTTCAAATTCATTTTTTTCAAAATTTTACGTAATTAAGTGCTAATTTTAATTTCAAAATTCAATGCTGTTATTAATTTTAAGTCTAAATAAGAAAACCGGATGCAAAAATTTTATGTCGTTCTCAAGAAATTAAAAAAAAACCAAAACCACCTTTTTCTAAGAAAAACATTTATTTTTATTGTAACGAAGCAATTTAAGAAGCATTAATCTTAGTTTTTTTAGTTTTTTTTATTCCTTTTATTTTTAGTATGTTTTTTATTGGAAGTACTTATAAAAAATTCTCGATATGATCTCCATTGTTTAGAAGGCATAGATTATATCTCCTTGTAATGGCTTCACATAAGTTTATGCTTGACAAATTTTCCTGCAATTTGACTCCAGCGACTTCAATTCGTTCCTTCAGTTGTTCCAATGATACTATTTCCACTTCGTAAACATAATTCTTCATAAATCCCCATGCATAGAAATCTAGTGAGTTAAATCTGGTGACCTAGACGGCCATTCCGTGGGGCCCCTTCTTCCGATACAACGGTCACTAAAATGATCATCCAGCCAGTTTCTCACCTGTAAGCTGTAGTGTGCTGGAGCACCATCTTGTTGGTAGATTAAAGTATCTGCTATAACCAATGGAACGCTGTCTAATAAATCGGGTAAAAGGTCTCGTAGGAATTGTAGGTATGATTCTCCATTAATAATGGAATTCAAAAACCGGGGCCCGATCACAGTGTGTCCAACAATACCAAGCCAAACATTACAACTAAAGCGGTGTTGTGATTTGTTTTGTTTTTTTTGTGTGGATTGGTGCTACTCCAATAATGTAAATTGTGGAAGTTAGTAACCCCATCCCTAGTAAACTGTGCTTCATCCGTCCAGAATATTCTTCTAAAATAGTTTTGTTCAGTTTCATTTCTAAGTAGTAATTCTTTCTAAGTAAAAATTCGGTCCTCAATAACTTGTCGTTTGAGGTGAGTTCCTGAACAGGCGTAAAGTGGTACGGGTGTAAATTTTCCGCCCGAAGTACTCGACATGCTCTAGATTGGGACACTCCAAGCATAGTGGATATCCTTCTTGTACTGACGGAGGGATTATTTCGGACTAAATCCAGAATTCTTTCATCTAAGATTCTTGACTCATCAGAAACTGGCCTTTCGCATCTTCGATGCTCCAGCACTCCATGATCTCTTAGACGTCGGTGGATTCTTGGAAACGTGCTATGATGGGGACACCTCCTATCGGGATATCTTTCAGCGTACAGTCTTTCGGCTTCACGACTTCGACCATTAGCTAAACCGTAGCAGAAATGCATGTCCGTTAATTCTTCTCGGGTGTATGAGCTTGACATCGTTACGTGTTAATGAGTTAATATTCAAATTGGAAATAATTACTAAGCAAAACTGCAATGCCTTTAATTTATCTTGCGTTGCAATTTTCTTTTTTTTTTCATTAAAAAAAATGCGGTTTTACTGTCCCTATTGTCCCCATAACAGGTAGAACCCATGGGCTGCGGGCAGGCCAAGGCAAAAATATTGACAGGTCAGTTTTCAGAAGTTATCAATGAAAATAATATTAATCCAGGGTTATTCCAATACATACTATTTAATTTTATTACGTTCTCATCATTGAATAAGAAATAGAGGAAGAGGCTTTTGGCACATATACAGTGTACGTGAGTGAAGTATTAAAATTTAAAAAAAAAAAAAAAGTGAACCCTATCTGTCATTTTGCCTTGCTGAGAGTTAGTGTTGTGAAGTAGAAAGATTTTAAAAAAGTGAAAAACGTACTACAAAACTAATAGAAAAGTGAAATAAAAACCAATTTGTGTTGAAAATTAAAGCATATTATTACTAAAATATAAATCAAAATGAGGTGCTGCGTGAAAAGTTGTAAAAACTTGTATAACCGGAAAAACAAAAAGTTTTCATTTCACAAGTAAGTCTTGGCTCATATTCCACAAATAGTAACTTAAAGCGATGTTATTTTGGTAAAAACGTTATCTTAGAATACTTTCATGGTATTTTAAGATAAAAATAGTAATATTGTTCAAAATAAAAATATACTTTAATCATGTTGCACAAATGAACTTGTAATGTCAAATTAGAAATTTTAGTACAGGGACGGATAGGTTTTTGTTGGTGATGGCAAGGCGCTAAGAAACGTTAAGCGCCCGTATTGCAGTTATTTTTCCGCGGTTTAGTTTTGGAAATATACTACGTATTTTCAATATTTCTGCGATTGTCCATGTCTATCGTGTCGGTTTTGTATCTTCGTCAAGAAGTATTTGTGTCCAGTTGTGATGATTTTAATTAAGTAAAAAAAGCTCTACCACTTTAATAATTTTCAAGATTTCCGAAAGATGAATGGAAAGCACCAAAGTGGATGAAAATTCTTGAGTTGAACTTAGAACTAAATTGACAAGAACAGTTCACTTCAGAGGAATGTAACTATCTATGTATTAAATAAATTGTGATTTCAAATTATGCATTTGACTAAGGAAAATATCTGTAATAGTTTTTTTTTTCATTAAAATTATACATAAAACTAAAAACTATATTTTCATTTATCCATTTAAAATTTTCAGGTTCCTGTAAGAGGTAAGTTTAATATTATTACTTCAAGTGTACTTTATTCGATATTATAATCCAGCCAGAAATAAATCAAAAAAAACTCATTCAATTATTTATTTGATCGAATAAATTTAACCAAATTAAAAAAGTTTTTTTTCTTTTAAGGCTTACAGAAATAGCTATGCTCCTTTGTATGTGAATAAGTACTTCTGAGAAAATGGAAATCATATTCCAGTACTTCTAGCTACACACATTTTTACTAAACCACCCAAAAAATAATTTAGCAAAATATTCCTTTCGGCGCCCCAGCAAATAGCCGTCTACCTTCACTCCAACCCTGTGCCAATGCATTTGTGTTTGTGTAACTCACACAATTATGAAAACTACTTCACTTTTTTCTCGATATGCCTCTTAATGTACTTCTTATTCAATGGTTCTCATAAAACTCCAATTAAAAAAAAGTAAAAAAAACTAAGATTAATGCTAAATAAATAAATAAATTGCTTCGTTACAATAAAAATAAATGTTTTTCTTAGAAAAAGGTGGTTTTGGTTTTTTTTTAATTTCTTGAGAACGACATAAAATTTTTGCATCCGGTTTTCTTATTTAGACTTAAAATTAAAAACAGCATTGAATTTTGAAATTAAAATTGGCACTTAATTACGTAAAATTTTGAAAAAAATGAATTTGAAATTTTTTTTTCAATTTTTTTTTCAAAATTTTGACTTTGAAAATTAATATTTCAAAAACTATTTCTTAGAATAGATTTATTTAAACACAGAATGAAAGAAAAAGTTATTGGCTTTTCAAAAACGTATCGCACAGCATTGTGAATGAAGCCGTTGATTTTAAATAATTTTTTTCCCATTTTAAGTCAGTTTTTTCGAAAATTGCCCCTCCCGGCTAAACGGAGGGGAATAGACCCCCTCCTCCTATACGATTAACGATAACGGAGCGTGCAATCGCCATTCAGGCGCCAATGGTATTAAAAAGTGTCTTAGGTGGCCGACTTCGCCGGTTTCTAAGATTTTAACTATCTTTTCTTTGGCACTGCCCCTCTCTCGCAACTTCGTTGCTCTATGCTTTAATGCATATTCAATCGTGTTAAAACTCAAAAACTTCATTAAGGTAACTGAAATGTTTCTTTTTTTGTACATAACTAAATTACATAAAAAAAATGAAGTGAAAACGACACCGTGATATTTTAATGATCATTTTTAATGCCAGTAAAAGTTAAGGTCGGCAATAACTAGTTAAAATCGGGAATCTTGCTACTTCAAGACAGCTTCCCCACTTGAACAGAATGAACCATTTATTCCTGACGTTGAGCTCGATTTTCCGACTCTAACGGTAACATATCCATTCCATATAACATCATCTCTCATCTATCGAACCGGCGCAACTTACTTTAAATCTTTTAGGAGACTTACTTAATTGTAAATAATTCTTTTTAAAGTACAGCTTTAAAAAAGCATTTCAGTATCTAAAATACGAAAAAAAAACAGTAAATTATTGTGATGTACATGTAGAGAAGGATATGGATATAGGCCCTCATTATGAATAGCGAAGCGAGCTTAAAAACTTGCGAATTCGATAACTCTGTATTATGAGTATCGATTCGCTTAAATAAAATTCGCTTCATATGTCAAAACATTATCGAACTTGCTTATCGACCAATTACAATTAGCGAATGTTCGCTAATTTAACCTCTCAAAACGTCGAATTCTATCGAATCAAAATATTCAGTGATAAACCTAGCGAATGTAGAGTCTGGTGTCTGTGTGCTAACATGAGTGACAAAAGGAAAAGGTATTTGAAAATAATTTGTATATTATAACAAAAAAAGTAAATAAAAAATCATATTTTCAGGGACAAATGCAAATCAATTTGCTAGGCTTGTGCAATTGATGAAAACAAATCCCGATATAGCAAAGGGCATAGGTGTATTCCGTTCATCGAAAAGGAACCATAAATATGTATTGTATTTATTTTTTTTTTTATTATTTAAGTTTGAAGAGTTCCTACCTAAATGTATACATATGTGATAAATTATCAAATCAATTGTACTTATCATTTTATTATTTTTCAATTTAAAATTCACACAAAGAAAAAACATCAAATTCTTCACTTCTAAAATATTCATTTGACATTTGAGTTATGCCATTTCAGTATGATGATTTATTGGCAGCATTTATTTCTTAGCGAACGATGAAGTTCGCTATTAATAATACAGTGATAATAAAAGTTCGCTAGATCATTCGCAACTTAGCGAATTGTCGATTCGCTATTCATAATGAGGGCCATAATTAGGTAGGTAAGAAAAATCCTATTACCCGTAATCATTGCGATATTTTTGGCTTTGAACGAAATTATTTTTTTTTAAATCAAAAAGAATAAGCAAACTTAAAGTCTTTGAATATTACAAATGCTTCAAGAGTGGGTGGATTCATTACTTGTAGAGTTTCCTTAATTGAAATTTAATATTTTTCTTTCTCTGGTTAAATATTAATCAAAAAAATACAAACAAATGTATCTTCTTCGTTTTAGGTTGTTATTTAATTTTTATACTTAATTCACAGCTGCAAGGCATTTCTTTTTAGCGTAGGAATTAAATTCAGTTTGAATATGATGTATACTTATACTTTGAGAAGGTTGTTGAAAACTTAAATGAATGAATATCTTCCTACAGATTTTAATTTCGTATTTCATTGGGGTAAACAAAGGATCAAAAGAGCATGATGAAAGAATTAATTGCTTTCGAATCAACAATTTTGTATATGCGGCAAAAATGGATGGGCTGCTATTTGGGTATTACAATACACTATACAGTAATTTCTAATTAAAAATCTGATAAAAAGTTAAAGTCTAACAGAGGACTTTGATAAAAAAAAAGTTATAAGGGTATGGATGTGCTATGCGGTGTGATTTTTAATTCACAGGACGATTTTTTTGCATGTACTTTCTTCATATATCTATTTATTAAGACTCAGTCGTCTTTTACCTCAACCCAAAATAGTTCAAAAAAATCTATCAAAATTATTGAAAATGCAGTATTTTGCCGTACAGAATTTTACAAATACAGAGTTTTGCAAAACAGTATTTTGTTTATACAGTATTTTGATGTATAAAATTTTGTTTTTACAGTATGACATTTATATAATCTTACAGACTAAGTACAAAAAATTTTGTCTTACAGAATTTGAAAAACAGTATTATGACCCGCTTCGATTAAAACTATAAAAAAATCTACAAAGAATTTACAACTGATCGATTGACGAATTTGCGAATATACATAAATATTGAACGTTGACGCACCTACATGTTTTCATAATAAGTTTATGCACTGGAGTGAAGTGGCATCAGAAAAAATCGCATAAAATTTTAAAATATATTGACAAGGGCCAGGGAAATAATATCATGGGAAATAATTTCACTCGGGAATAACTTCACCACTAGTGCGAAATCATTTCACTTTTCTCAACTGAAGTGCTTTCCTACTAAAGATTAGAAATTATTTCATCTGAAAATTGAGTTTAGTGCCTAAGGCCCATCTGCTGATACAGAACATAAATACTTTTGTTCCACATAAACTCTTATATGACAGTTTACGTAGAGGTTGAACATTAATATTTAAGTTTCGTTTCAGCAAATGGCCCTAAGTAATATATTTCAAAAAAGAAAATAAATTTTTTTAGCGTGCCTAAGCTCAACACTCACGCAAGCTTTCTGGCAACGAACAAATAAAATAATCCTAGAAAAATAGTCGAAGTTTGTAGATCCTTGAAGATATATGTATGTATATGCATGTAAGTGTTAACATTAACTAGTTAAATCCAAAAATCATGCTGTTTAAAGGCCAATTCTCGACTTTAACTGGCCGAATCAGTTACTGCTTGCATTAACAGATGTCGAACTTTAACGGTAGAATATACAAACTCAATTATTTGACCTATATGTTTAACACCAGAGTGAAAAACCAACGAAAAGTGTCTTCCCGAACACTTACATAAATGGAGAAGTTACCTATGTAACGCGCTTCCTTTAATTTGATTTCTGTTGCTGTACACTTTCGCTAGAATGGTTAATGAGCACTCTTGCTATCGATAGTAAAAGTTAACAAAAACTTAACCCAGTAGCAATTATGGGCGCGGACGCTCATGTCCGACGATTATAATTTTACCTAAAGTATTTTTGGTTGTAATTCTTTTCATAATGCGCCCCATGTATTACACAATGGAAACAAATACGACCCTGTTAACATGTAGTGAATCAGTGAAAGCAAACTTATTTGCCAATATAGCACATACAACCGGTTGCGAAAATTATTGTCGCCCTTCTCAAAGCAAGGATTCTCCTAAGAGTAAGTTGTTTTATGAGGAACCTGTACGAGTATATGCTTCGCTTTCACCTCAGGTTCCATTTTCTTTTCTTCATAGGCGTGTAGTGGGTTGGTTTTGGTATACATATATGTATGTTATATAGTTCTATAGTTTGTGGAGATGTGGTGTAACAATAATCATAAATGCTACTGTTGCTTCCACAGGACGATAATCATCAAAGGATATTGTTATTGTGTTTCGATATTGTCTCGAAGATTATTAAAAGAATTGGGTTTGGTTGCAATTTTGTTTTTGTTGTTGGCCCTTCGGAGCTTTGATTTAAGGGTTGTCAATCGCAAAAAGGATGTTTGATGGGGATATATGTACGAGTATGTTTGTACTTTTATTTGTATAGGTTTGTGTTTACGAATTGGATATGTTGGAATTTTATGATTTTTGTTGTGTTATACGAGGCAAATATGTCAAAAGGAAGACATTTTCTCATTTGTGGTATTACTTTCGAAAGAGAAAAAGACACAAATACAACATCGAAATACATATTTGAGGTTACCACATAACAATGTCATTCTTATTATAGAAAGAAATAAATTTGATTGCAAAATTTTTATGATGATGCAAGTGATGGTAACATGGTTAATTACTTTGGAGTGAGATGCTTAGAATCCTGTCTATCCTGTCTGTTCGTACAATTTAATGAGGTTAGTGTGTTGTGGTAGTTAAACAAATAGTCTTAACAATTGTTATGACCTACAGCTGAAACTGCCACGAAATATTTTTGAAAGCAATTTTATGCTTTGGTATACATATATGTATATACATAAAAAGGGTGTCCCAACAAGAACGCAAGATTTAAATTTGGCGCCATTCGAAGTGTCATTGTTTGACATTTGAACAGTTATTATTGTTTGTTAGTAGAAGGTATAAGGTTAATAAAAATGGAGCGTTACACGAATGAACATAGCATTCTCATTGTGAAATTGTTTTTACAGTTCGCAAATTGCGATCAATTTGGGGTTACAATAATGCTCCAAAAGAGTCAACTGTAAAGCGATTAATGGAAAAATTTGCTGAAACTGGGTCTGTCACTGATGTAAAGACAACAACGCGCCTTCGACCAGGTCGATCGACCGAAAATAATGCAGCAGTATGTGATGATGTCGCTTAAACTCCATCAACCTCAATTCGACACCGAGCTCAGCAAATTGGTGTTTCCAAATCCACTATACAGCAAATTTTGACGAAAGATGATTTGCATCTTAATGCCTACAAAGTTCAATTGACTCAGAAACTGAAGCCAGCTGACCATCCACAGCGAAGGGAGTTCGTTAATTGGGTATTGGAGAGACAACATGAAAATGTTGATTTTGCCGATAAAATCATCTTTAGTGACGTGGCCCATTTCCATCTTGATGGCCTAGAATTGAAGAAATGAATGTGGAGGGGATGTGGTTTCAACAAGACGGCGCCACATCTCATACAGCCATAGAAACAATTCAATTGCTGCATCAGTCATTTCCCGGTCGTGTTATTTCGCGTTTTGGAGACCAGAATTGGCCGCCTAGATCGTGCGATTTAACACCATTGGACTTTTTTCTTTGGGGTTTTTTGAAGTCGATGGTTTATGCGTATAAGCCGACGATGACTCAAGCCTTAAAAGAGGCGGCAATCTGCCCGATATGTTGTTCATCCTGTCTAGTTTACGATATGTTCATCCTGTCTAGTTTACGATATGTTCATCCTGTCTACTTTACGATATAATAAAGAATTCGCGATTTTTTTTTAAATATCTACTTACGTTTTTTTTTTTAATTTAAACCTTGCGTTCTTGTTGGGACACCCCTTAAAATATATGAATATAATATATAGACGGACGGTACGTTCTTGCTAGCTGATTTTGGTACCTCTGTCAAATTGTAGCCAATTTCATATTTTTGATGTAATGATGAAATGGGTCTTTCGATCATGTTGTTTCAATTAATTTTGCTTATGTGGGTTTCCCCTTCGGGGGCATAAGGCCTCAACTAGGTCTTCTGCCTGTCTGCTTGATGAGGGTTCCATTGCATCGTGTATTTAATGAAAAATTAGTGATGAGTAACTGAGAAATAGTAAATTTAGAAAATGTAAATTACAGATAACTCTCCGATTCGGTGTGTAAATTTCAGATAGAGCCAGTTTCATTCGAGTTTCTCCAAGAGAAATGATATTAAAAGAACTTTGCTCCATCACTGAATATTCGAACTTTGAGTGGCTGCATCAATTTGACTAACTATGTATAAGTCAATTTCTTCTGTCAAATTAACTACATATATAAATCTTTTTTTTTATTTTAGACCTGCAAACGTATTGAATTTGTGTTTTTGAGTCCTTGAGTGTGATTTTAGCAGGTTTTTTGTCAAAATCTTCGAAATATATGTATAGACACTCTATTCCCCGACTGTTTTGAGTCTTGTCGCAATTTAAGTTTTGTGAATATATACATAATATATGAACCTAACTGAATGTTCATTTAAGTAGATACATAATTATATATTCACAAAATGTATGATTTTTTTAAAAACCGTAGCTTATAGCTTGTGTTAAACAAACGTAATTTAAATATCACAAGTAAAAATAATGTTAACAGAAAGCAGAATGTTAATATTAAAGCTGTATGACTCTTATTTTGAAACCTTTACCAAGAAGTCCTTAAAAACAAACCGCAACACTTAATTTTAAATAAGATTATAGAGCTGCTGTCCTAATTTTTTTAAACCCCTTCTTCTTTTCTTAGATTAGATAGACCCAACGCTGACTGGCTGGTCTTCTCAAACGTTAGGCACCAATTAACCTATTTCACATTCGAACACCTGCTGACCCTTTGTCATATCATCATATTAAAAAAGGAGTCACAACTACCATTTTTCCTCTCAACCTAGTTCATCCAATTATTATATGTCTAAAAATAGACGGGAACTCAGGGGTATAACAAGATAGAAAAACAAAAAAAAAAACACTTCTAAGCATTCATATTATCGCGCACGTTCTACTTGGTTAGGCATTCATTGTTAGTCACTACTTGTCCTGTGCATCGCCGCCGCCGTTAAGGAAAATGTATTTTTTATATACAAATGTACATATGATGGACGAACCGCTCCATTCATTTTTCCACGCTGTTGCATCCTGCAGAGCTCTACGCTTCTAATACGCAAAATTCAATTGTTTTCCTTTCCAAACTCCTCTCTGAACAATATGATTCCGAATCTTGGGTGACAATTAACAATTGCTATGCAAATGACAGCACCACCAGTTCTAAATATTTACCATTTTTCTTGGACTAATTAAAAAGCAAGGAAGCTTTGAGCCGAAGAATAAAAAAGAAACTTAAAGATAACAACAAAAACTTTATATAAATAATGTTTATTCGTGCGATTTTTAATGAAAGCAAACTCATTTCGCTGGAAAATTTAGATAGCACTGCTGCTTAAACGATGCTGGTTCACATTAGCTTCAGTACATTGTCCAGTCACGGATGTAAAGAGGGGTATCATGGGTGAAAATATCTGTCTCTACTTACAACAGAAGTCGAAAAATAAAGCGAAGCATGTTAATTATAGGAATAGCATTGAATTTTCTCATATTGTTTTGTTTTAATTTTTTTGGTCTAATTTGTTAGGTCTGTATGTAATGTAAATATTTTTTTTAGTTACTAAGCAACAAAAAACTGTTTCCGATTCGAATTTTTCTATTAAGTTGCATTCGAATTTGTGAAGCTTTTATAAAAGACAAAAAATATATTAGAATCGTTATCTAAAAACTTAATATCCACACAAGTTTTTTTAATTAAAATTATAAAATTTTTAAGATGTACCTACCTTATTTCAGTAGCATAGCTAGGATGGGTGACACCCGGGATGGCAATTATAGTGTCACCCCCAGAATGAAAAACTTTAAAATAAATGAAATTCCACTATTTCCATGTCTTATGATTTTCTTGTATTTCAATTCAAATACAAAAAAAAATTAAAAAAATATAACAAACATTAATATAATAACAGATACACATTATAAAAGTCATATAAGGGTTTTTTTGTTGAAGGTTTTCTCTGGAAAATTTTTTGTTTTTCATTTAAATTATTTTCTTTACAGTATTTAGTAGGTACCTATATTGAAGCTGTAAAGAATATAATTTTCTATGTCTATATCTTTATAAACAAAATGAAAAAATGGAAGCTTTGAAGAGTCGCTATAAGTCAATTTTATGAATCATTTAATTTGCTCATTGAATGTGTACCACGAAATTACAATTTGTAATTTAAATTTAGATCTACCTTAAAATAACAATTAATACGATGTTTTTTTTTCGGATCATTGTATGTATTTTTTTTTTTTTTTTTTTTTTTTTAGAAATTCATTTTTATTCAATCTTCTTAACCTAACTAAAACTAGACATTGAATCTTAAACTAGTGTACTAAACTAAGACGTAAATATAACTTACTGGCTGAGCATGCATGCAGTTTCTTCTAAATTTATTTGCCTACTACCTAAGTACATAAGTATAAGTATAATTTTTATTAAGCTTTCGGGTGTCACCACCGAACGGTTGACACCCGGGACAGTCAATTTTAAATAATTTTGAATACAAATTTTGATTACAATCAGTTGAACTGTTTTTAAGAAAATCCGATCAAGATGAGCCAATATTAAAATTTATTGATTTTTTTCAATCATTAAATCGAATTTTCCAAAAAGACCAACAAATTTTATATGATTGTACCTACCGTTGTTTTTGGTCGTAAACATAATCAAAAAAAAAAAAAAACGTATGGAATTTAGTACAAAAAGGCTAAGCACTTAGTTTTAATAAAATCCACCAAATCCGCCCGTATCATTAATAGTAATGTCACGTTTAATCAAAATCTCGAATTCTTTTTTTTTCCGAATACTCGAATGTACATGATCAATGATATTATAAACCTAAAAAAAAGGCCAATACACCATTTGACCAAAATCGCATACCTACACAGAGTGAATCGAAAAAGTGAAAGCAATGCTTGTCAACAAATGTGGAAACATTTTATTCGACTCACCAGAACCAGAATACCTTACCTAAGTCCCCCGAATACAAAAACATATAGCCGTACCTGACAGCTTGAAGGTAAATTTTTCGAGGACATTTTAACTGTCATTCGCGTGGGCCGGCCGGTCGTCCTTTTTTGGTTAAGTCTCACATTCAATCACACTGGGAGTATGATAGAGAACAAAAATTTGGAGAGACCACACCAGAACAACACCCTCTTTTGATGACTAACGAAAAAAAGGGACACGGAACGGATTCCTTATAGTATTTTGTACCCTAAAAAGAGTATATGTACGAGTATCTCATTCCTTAGTGCTCTTAGCAAAGTCCTTGAGAAAAACGACCCACCGAAGACAAAGGCTTTATTTAATTTAATTTTTTGTTTCCTTCTCACCCGCGCTGCGTGTCCTCCATAAGGATTCCATTTCTTTCCAAGAAACGAATTTATTTAAATTCTTTGGACTTTTTCCTAGTCCTTTTTTAACTTTTTTGTTTGCAGTGTTTTTTTTTTACTTGACGTTGTCATTATTCATCAGCAAAGATTCCTTTCAAATGCCACAGTCGTCGGTCGTCTTCTTCCGTTTGTCCTGACGTTTTTTTGTTTACAGGTTTTGTTGAATTTTTTTTTTATTTTAATGGGGGAAAATTAAAATTGGCCACGATTTTTCCTTGTCCATTGTTTCATTTTTTTGTGGAGTTAGGTAGGGGCTGAATGAGGTTTTTTTTTATAAAACATTTTTTGTGTGGGTTTTTTTTAGCGAGTGAATATCCTTTTATTTTCTGAAACTCGTTGTTTGGCGTGTCCATTCTCTTTTTTTTTGGGAGCAAAGAAGAATTCCTCGAAGGAGGACACTTTTCTCGGGAAGGTATATTTACAATGTACATAGGAGGTAAATAATTTTTTTTTGAATCTTGGCGGTAATGTTGGTGCTTATCAAGATTCTATGGAAATTTTCAAAAGAAGTGAATCCAATATTTTATATATATTTTTTTTTTAATTATTAGCTATATGTATATACATACATAGGCTGAACTGATGTGAATAGGAGGCGTAGGTAGAGTTGAGAAGAGGAAAACAAATGAATAAAGAAAAACTCCTTAAATACGCGATGCTCTTATATCTGTGGGGTTGGTAATCTCACAAAGGCTGAGAAAATAAGATTAATTGGACAATTTTTTAATTAAAGCATTTTTTATCTTTTCCCTTCTAAAAGTGCTGATGGTAGAAATAATGACCAGAAGACAAATATTTGTAAAAGCATAAAGAACATTTTGGCGTTGGCAAGTTAAAAGTAAAGAACTATGTAATATCCTTGTCCACTGACATACCTATATTGTTTGGCACTATTTAATACTTGGAAACAATTAAGTGCACAATGCAAAAGTCCTGTATACGTTTTCTGAGGTATACTCGGCGAACCCTACAAGTGTAGCCTTAAGGCGAAGCAGTAGAGTAGCTGTGGTCCACTCGAGATCATGACAATCGCCGGTAAATTATGGGAGTTTTTTTTTCATTCAGAGCAGAGCACGGAACAGAGCACGAGCTGTCGAACATACTCTGAACTTTCCTCGGAGCGAGCGTGTTCTAAGCGCTTTGAATTATTTTATGAAACACACTCGAGCACTAGCTGTCAGTCAGTAAAAAAATTGAAAAAAATTGAAGGCGTTCAGGATTGAAATCTGTTTGCTCAGTTTTTTTTATACCGAGCTCATTGAGTGCGCCCGAACAATCTCTGAACATGCTCTCAACAAAAAAAAGAAACACAAACTTAAACTGTTATACACTCAGAGCTCAAAAAGAAACACGATTTTTTGTTTGACAGTTCATATCTGTTCTAAACTAAAAAAGACAAAACCCCTATGATGAAGAAGAAGTCTGATTTTTAGAATCTGATCGGTTGTGCAAGACATGTATATTAAATAAAAGCCCGCCATGACTATATAATATAAAAACTCTGGATTTGAAAGATTCGATCCATCATATATCATTAAAATAATAAAAATATGCAATATTTATAGTAAGGGAGGCGACCGTAAGATTACTTATCCAATCGGGCGACACAAAACAACTATATAGTATTTAAATGATTAAAACAAGTTTTCACTATTTATTTCAACACAACAATTATTTGTACTTTAAAAATATTTAAATACATGTATCATCGACTTATATTAATTAGCAAAATATTAAACATTTAAAAAAACAAATAAATAAAAATAAATAAGCGACGCGTTTCGAATCAAGTTCCATCATCATGCTGTTAATAGTGAACTCATTTTATTTGTTTTTTTTTTTAATTTTTAATGTTTTACTAATCAATATAAGTCGATGATATATGTAATTAAATATTTTTTTAATAAATAATTGTTGTGCTAAAATAAATAATGAAAACTTGTTTTAATCATTTAAATAAAATATCACACAACATGGAGACACAAACAACAACTATCATAACTATAGGATCGATAGATTTTAGGCCACTGATCAAGAATCTGCTGGTCCCTTTTCAGGGAACTTTAGGCGGGAGAGGGCTAGTTCCGGTATGGTTTTTTGAGACTTACCTATTCAAT
This sequence comes from Syrphus vitripennis, assembly GCA_958431115.1. Taxonomy (NCBI): domain Eukaryota; kingdom Metazoa; phylum Arthropoda; class Insecta; order Diptera; family Syrphidae; genus Syrphus; species Syrphus vitripennis. The sequence goes on along the minus strand of OY288109.1, from coordinate 61,869,147 downwards.
CAGGGATTCGAAAATTTTTACTTTTATTAGCCAGAACTGAAAAGGTTTTTCCGACCAGCAGATTTTTGATCAGTGGCCAAAAATCTATCGTCCTATATAGTTATTTTGTGTCGGTTGTCTATTATTTAGGAGAGGTAATCTTACGTTCGCCTCCCGGACTATTTTGTCATACTTGTTGTTTTAGCTTTTCAACTCTTTCAAAAAATGCATTTCTCACACCTATTCACAAAGAGGTCTAAACATTTTTTTACAAACTACAAGCCTGTTGCTAAGCCGTTTCTTATTCCTAAAATTTTCAATTGCATTATCTGTAATGTTCTGCTTTTTTAGTGCAACTTTGCTATAAGAGAAAACCGGCATGGTTTTGTTGAGAAAAAATCTACGGATATTTTCTGGGGTATTTTCAGAGAATGTATTTTGTTCTCTTCTGTAATGCAATGGTGCAATACTAATCTTCACTCTTTAAATATTGACATGAGTAACATCATGCTCCTAAAACACGGTTGCATTGCATGGACCTTACATTACGGGAAAATGTGAATTATGTTATTATAACTATATGAACTTTAACTCGTTTTAGGTGTAAGTATAAGTAGAAATAAATCTAAAGAAATTTTCCAAAACATTGCACCTATGTATGTAATTTACAACAAAATATATAATTTCAAAGAACTTGGAGTTGTAATTGTCACATAATTTAATAAAAAATCAACCCTTTCTGTTTTTGTCTAAGCTCATAATCCTCAAGCGACCCTTCTGAAATACTTCATTAATTTATAGTTAAGTGTTGTTAACATCATAATCATAACCAAACCACAAAGTACGTATTCTCAAATAAACATCAAAAGGGATAATTGCATTGTAAACAATGCAAATGGTGCGAACAACCCGTCTTTTCACGCACTTAAACGGATTGATGAGCAATAACCCTTCCATCAAACAACCCCTTTAAATTCTTCATTAATAAGATAGGAGAGGAATAACACGGATTGATCCAATGGTGTATTTAATTGATCGGCATATAAGAGTCAACAACGTGGTGCGTGACCATTTTGTTTTATTTCGTGTGGAACAGTGAAAATAAAGGGTTGCAATTGAAAGGGTTGAATCATAAGGGTTGAATGCCAATTTGTCAACAGTGGTTGTTATTTATTTGATTATTTTGACAATCATCAGTTAAGGCTAGAAAAGTACTTTGTTACCCATTGGAATTCAATTGACTGGAAAGACGCCACTTAGATTCTTGAAGAATTTGCTTTGAACTCAATACTCAATGCACCTGTCCCATACTTTCCTGTTGTATGCTCAGTATGCAAACATTAATTTTTGGATCATTAGTTTTATATTTTTTCAACTATAACAGTTAGGTACCAACATGAAGAGGTAAACAAAATTTCTCAGAAGTTCATCCCTACGGCGATTTTTGTCGACAACTCGTAAAATACTAAAAAAAAAAAAAAAAAACATAGATACCGTTCTGCACATTGCACTTGGGGTCACATTTTCAGAAAGAAACAATGATAAAAAAAAGTTTCAACATTAATTTATAACAAAATGGTCACTTTGACTTTTAAGACCAAATGGACATAAAGATAAATCGAAATACAAAACAACTCCATATTATTCTCTGCTGTTTTGTCGGTCATGTTGATATCTTTTCGTCTTCCCTGCTGTTCAAATTGATGATAAGACGACCAATTCTTGCCTTACTTCAATTGACGTAACGAATATTTTGCATTTCAATGGAAACGATCAGAAAACGAATTCATGAAGAACACTTGTATCCATCAGGTAACTTTATTATTATTTTGTCTTGACTAACGTAAATTGTTTTTTTTTTTTTTTTTTTTTTCATTTTGGCTCTTGCAATGATTTATGATGGCGTCTTGTTTGGCTTCCTGTTCAAAAGATCACAAGTGATGTGTTCAATCAGAAATCGATTCGTCGTAACATAAAGACGTTTTTTTTGGAGTCTTTCCAATAATAAATCAAATTTTTAGTTAAACACGGTACACTTGTGAAGGTGTTGTAATGTTACACGTTAATGTTTTAAATATTTATTACGGCAAATGTATGCCTTCAGTTAAAAGTGCCACTGGAGTAAATTGAAAATTATAGGCTATTTACACTAAACAGCGGTTTGGAGCAAAAAGTTTTTGAAAGTTATTAACTTGTTCACACTGTACATTTATGTGTTTTTCTTTCACAATTTAAATTTTATTTGAAAATAGGCTCGAAAAAATATGAGGAGGTAAACCCAAAACGAAATCAATTTCATTTAGTTGTCCACGGAACCGAATTACATTTCGAAACAATTTGGTTTCCAGAATCTTTAAAATATGAGATATAACTTTTTTTGTTGTAAATGTACCTAAGTATAAAGAATTGCATTAAACTGGATAATTATTAAAAAATAAATATACGAAAAAAGAAGTCTTGAATTTCAAGAAAAATTAAAGGGCCAGCTGTTTTAAATTTCGTAGGTTTGTTCATAGGTTGGTTTGTTTGCTTCATCTCTGAGTTTTAACAAGTTTTGATCGGAAAAATATGTGTGCTTCGATTAGGTTTTTGTTTAAAATCGATATTTTCGTCAAAACTGCGTCTTGGGTTTGATGTGAATACCGCATTGTTAATTTTTATATTTCTTTTGATGCCCCACGGTGATTAAGTTTTTAGATGGCAGACGGTAGGTACCATGTGTTCATACATTACTTGTGAATTTTATGTTGCAGCATCATTAAAATATATCAATACTGACCCGGAGATTATAAACAGCTAGTTAAATGAGCAAAATGTCTTAATAGCTATGAGGTCTGTGAAATAAGCTAATGTTTGCTTAAAGAAATAAGTGGGATTTTGTTTTGACGGTGCTGTCTGTTTTCACTTTATACGACATAAATTGCATTAGTACTCTTATAGATTTTTTGCTGTAAAATTTTGACTCAAATCCAATATCGACATAGGAATACCTATATGTGCTTCTTTACCTAACAGTTTCGTTTATTTAAAACTTGTAATAATTATTCAAAAGAATATTAATTCAAGCTTCTGACTGCCGTTGACTGACGTTGACGGCTAATAATTGTTTAACACTTTGCGTAACTTCCTTGTTATAACCACAGGTACCCGACGGGTGAAACAAAGGGGTCTATTGCTCTTCTTCGGCTTTCGAAATAGAAAGATTTCGAAATATGTATTTAAAAAAAATTACTATGGACATTTGAAAAATACGCCTTTTTGTTATCTTTTTTTTTTGTTGGAGTCCATGACTTGTCTCACCTTGGAATAGTTCTCCTTAGTTTGTTCTACTCAGGAAAAAAATCCCGTGCGTTATGGTGTAACAATTTACAATTTTTCTTTTGAGACAAAAGCTCGCTGGTGTTCTAAGTCAGTATTGAGAAAAGCTTCTTCTGGAAAATGGATTTATTGATTTTCTTATTTGTTGCTAGTAAATTGTAGAATTTGGAAATCTTTTCGACGTGTTGCTTTTGCTAACTTCGTATCAATCTTAAAAAAAAAAATGCAAACAAAACTGGCAAGAAACCTACAAGGAATGTATTAAGCGAGAAGAGGTAAAATTTTGTAAGCCCTATACCTTTCAAATGGTAATCTTAACACTTTTTAACATTCGATTCAATCAAACGTGCTTACATTTGTATATATTTTATTCATCTTTTGTTTTTAAACCATTTACTACTTGTTTGTTTGACCGATAAAACACAATTTCACCTGTTTACCTGTTTACCTGACATACGACCATCAAACGCCAACCTAGCACCGACATAACAAACCAACGTATGCCAAGTGTCTTAAGCATCCTCATCATCTTACAACATTATACAATCTATGACATCATCCTGCACCTACCGCATCATTAAACCTTCCAAATGCGCCCTATAGATATACAATACATACCTACATGCATTATATCTTTCCCAATAGCAGCACAAACAAAAGGACATTCTTAGATCAATTTTTTCGGAATTTATGATCAGATAAATACAGAGCGATCGATTAAATTTTTCCCTTTCCTTGAGGGTCGACAGGTGAACAAGTTTAGATAATTGGCCTACTTCCCTCAGGTCGTATATAGGTACACATAAATAAAGATAATAATTGCTGCCTGTCTGTTGCCATCAGGCTCTCTCAGTTTTCCTTGCTCTGATGGTGTCAAAATTCCATAGATGTCAACAAAATTCCAACATCAGCTCAAATCGAGTAAAGTATAGGTTTCACTTCTTTCTTATACCTACAACAAATGAGAATACAGTTAGGTATACCTTCGTAACACATATTAAAGTTGTTATCATTTTTATTCCCGATTAAGCTGATTAAAACTGATAAAGGAGAGTCAAATCCCGGAGAAGGGGGAGCATTCAAGAAAGAGGTAATAAAAAACACAAAAAAGTCAATTTCTTTCGTTATCTATGTCGGCCCATCTATCGGGACCAATAATTGCGGTTGTGTCTCAATTCGATTGAGAGCTATGTACACAAGAAGAGATCCTCCGTTTTTTCGGGATTATAATCAGGAATCAGGATAGTAACCAATTTATACCCTTTTTTATTGTGAGAGTTTCTGTGATTCCATAAAAAGCAACGACGCAACTTGGGCACAACCACACAACAACATAATCATAGTAGGTAGCTACATATGGGTTTATCCTTTTTTCTATATGTCCTTTCTTTTATGTATATTTTGCGCTTCAGTAGTTGCTTCGTAGTGTAAATGTGAATGGATTTTTTTGTGCTTGCTCTTTATTGGGAGTCTTTTAATATACCCAACAAAGTTGCAAACACAAAAGGATAACTTGATATTATCCCTTTTTGTGATTTGATGTGTGCGCGATAGCATGCCTCTATTTTTTGTTAGACCTGATTTGTGCTCAATCCTTCTTGATGACAATTTGGTACGTAAGGTCTATTTTATCATTTTTTTTTTTTGAAGTGGGTTCTTTATTCTATGTCGTCATCGATGTGTTGGATGAGAGAAAAGACGAAAATTCTTATTTATTGCATTTCAATTGAGTTCGTTTTTTTTTTAGCGAAAATACATCAGGAATGAGTGGTTAAGTTTATGGAGTAGAAAATTAAATGACTTCATATTAGTTGTTTTGCTGGGATGTTGTCTTATTTGTTGTTGTTGAATTTTGAAAAGATTTAGTTAGACTTAGAGTTATGAATGGAAGCATCCACGCTGCTTGAATACATATTATTCCAGCATATTAGGCACATATTCAATAGAAAGACCAATCACCATTGCTGCTCCAGGATTCTTCGGCAGGAATTAATAGCAAATAGTTACCTATATCATATAGTTTTTTATTATTATGTATGTATGTATACTATACAACTGTACATACATTCTAGGAAATTAATGGCTGATTAATTGACTAGGATTTTTATTGTGCTCTAATAATTGTTGATAATCTTGGTGCTTATAAAAAGAAGTATGTACCTATGTAGGTAGATAGGTTCACACATATAAGGTTATCGGATTCGGTAAGTTGTTTAGTTGGTATATGGTTTCATTTTTGATTAATCGGTCGCATTTTTAATGGATTTTTATAGTCTTAAGACTCACACCCTGTGAATTTAGTGGCAATTAAAATTGTCGTTAATTTGTTTAATGGATTTTGGATGATGTTAAATAATCGCGTAAGCATGTTCTTAGAATTTATGATAGTTCTCGCCGACTTTGTTTAACACTTATGTACATGTACATATGTGTGTATAGTTAGGTACATAAGACACAATACAATATTTTTTATGAAAGTATGACGCAACTGGATACCTAGCGCCTCGTCGTCGGATTATTACGTATAAGGCAAGATAAAATGAGAGCTTTCAAAAATTAAAGTTCTTGACTAATGTGTACTTATACAACAACAACATATAGGCTTATCCATCTATAAGTTTTCACTTTTCATTGCATATTATAAAATATAAACCAAGATGGCGCTCCACACAGTGCAGCCAAACGACTTTGGGAAATAGCTTCAAAATACGGGTTGGGGTCGAAAAATCTTGATACGTTTTATATAGGTACATACTTCGTGTTCAAAAGAAAAAGACTTTTTGTTGTTGTTTGTTTTCAAGGAACTACAAAAATTGAAAGTTTATGATCTTTAAAAAAAAGAAAGTTTTGAAAGTTCAGTTCCTCATAGCAAAGTGCAAACGAGAAAAAAAATATATACGACTAGCGGCCCGTCCCGGCTTCGCACGGGTAGACATAAATAGGTACAGATATTTAAGTTATAAGCATGCTAATTAAAACGACCATGAATCACTAAATTAGAAAAAAAAATTGTATGCTTATCTTAAAGCCTCCCTGTACACTACGTTGGCTGTGGTATTTGTAGGTGGCAACAAAAGTATTGATTTTCAGGAGATCCTACTCGAGAAAGTGCAACCTACAATTGCCCGTAGAAAAAGCACTCTTTCCTTAAGTCCATACCAACTATCGAAAAGGTTTGTCCCTCTGATTTATTTATTGTTAGGGCAAAGGATATTTTTAAAGGGAACTGTAACATTTTAAAAGATATGGGCAAATCATTTGGTATCATCGGGATCCGCGGAACATGTGCGAGCTGACCGGCAGCGGGACCCGTAATGATAGTTGCTACAATCACATTTTCTCTTAATTCTTTGATCAATAGTCTTGTACCATTACACATACTGCCCCTCTCTCGATGCGCTGCGTGTATTTTTATTTTTATTTCATGATATCTTTTGAATGCAATGTCCGATTTCAATAATCAAAAAGTAATCATCAGGTATTGAGACAGTCTTGAATATTAAATTATTTATTTGAATAAAAATTTATAAATGGTATGGATAACACGGCCTGATTTCGATCGGCATTTCTATCAATTTGTTAAATGTAAAAAAGTAGTTATAGTGACGTAACTACAATAGTTAGACATATTATGGTCTCGCGAAATTTTTTGTAGATATTGATATATTCTATAATATTGTTGAACATTTTTTGTCCTATCATTAATACTCTTCGCAGCGTATGCGATGAAAGACATTTTATGGCTAATTTTTTTACACCTTCGGTTGGTTTTAATAGGAATTTCTAAAGATTTCTATAGTAATCTAGTACTTAATATAGTCTATGTTACTCAGTGATAATGTAGATTTCTAATGAAAAAAGAATTATTAAAATCGGTCCAGTACTTTTTGAGTTTATTCGTTACATACAAAAATACAAATCTTTCCTCTTTATAATATTAGTGTAGATAGATCGCTGTGCTGGCCGCAAATTAAAGTTGTTTAAAATAAACTTTAAAATCTCTTCAACAGCACTCCCCGTAGTAACAGTTAAACAGCTAACCCTCAGTAGTAAGTAGTAACTAAATTGACAGATTCATAATCTCGAAAAAAAACCACATGTAATAATGAGTACGTTTTCCAATTTTTTGTGTAAAATTTCTATTACATTTCGGCTTTTTATCGCTAGAAATGCATCTGCATTAGACGTGTTTTTATGGCTATATATTTTTGTGTTGATATCCATTATTCGTATTTGATTAGATTGTTCGAAAACTATTAAGTAAACTGATTACCTAGACCCAAATCCCTCCCTACACCTTAAATGCACTTACCAAATGCACCTCTTTAAATGCAATTTGGTATATGCATAAATCCAATAAAGGATTTTGGTGAACCTTCAAAATTTTACTTCATAAAACACACATTTTTGTTAATTTTAATGCCAAACTATTGAGGTCCTTATTTGTACATCTATTGAAGCCTACAACCAAAGGGCCCCAAACAGAGTCACAATTATTAATTCAGTTTGTGTGAAATTCTTAGTTTTCGTGCTTGGAATGTTACCAACCTTTAAAAAAATGAGTTGAGTTGAAATTACGACAAAATTTTTGATTAAATTTTTAAAATTTACAAAAAATACAATTCACACGAAAAAAATCATCTCTTCGAAGTAATTTCATTTTTTTTTGTTCGCAGTTAGTACATAAATACATATTTTTTTAGTTTAATACTTTCTGGTATAAGTACTAGCTGACTCAGGTGACTCAAACCTATTGCGATACCTGAAGCAAAATTCTAATTGTTGGAATCCAATTAGAATTTTGCTCGTATACTTCTTTATATGTTTCCTATGTCTTCTGGTCGATAAGAAACTAAGTATATTAAAAACATTTGGACATTGGGTTCCTATGCACTCTTTGGTATTTGAAATATGTATGTGTGTATAATTAAAATATAAAAAGTAACTTAACAAAACAGGTGATTAGGTATGTTAAATGAACCAAATAAAAATAATGGCACGGCACCTTCTTTTTCAGTCAAACAAACACAGAGAAAAAGAACAAACAAAAATATGACTTGACTTACATATTATGTAAATAATATTATAGCAGAAAATGTACAAAAAATCGCTATTTGTATCAAAAAAAAAATTGTTTTAAGAAATTCTTTAATAAAAAAAAACGCGAGTCACCTAGATAAAATAAATATTGATCCTACCTTTAAAATTGTAGGTATTTAAGTAAAGTAAAGTACTTTACAAAAGCTAAAGTAGATAAATTTAGAAATTAGGCGACTTATTTTTTGATTTTGAATAGAACAGACAAAATATATAATTTTATATATTGCCATTTTAATGAGTTTAGTTCAAATATCTGCTCAAAACTGTTTCTAAACACTTGAAATTTTGATCGAGGGTGTTTTCAAGTGCGTCCGTGCCTTCGTTGGATTTATATATTTTCTACTCTGTCATGACAACTATAGATAAAAATAAAACACAAAATAACCCATACTATAGGTTGTTTACTTTTTTTTATTGAAAAAAGAACTATAGGTACTTATCAAATTGAAAGTATCCTCTTTGCCCATGCTTATGTGTTTTCTACACTTCATCGAAATCGAAACAGCTTTTGTAAATCCACCCACTCGAAAGTATTTTTCGGTAGAACATAAAAAACAAGAAAGCCACCTCTCTATTACAACCATAGGATACCAACTAAACTCTTGAAATTTTTGATTCCTGGTGCCTGTTTTTGACAAGAAATCTATCCTTCACGAATGTTCTGTCCAGTGAATTAGAAAATTGAGGAGTTTCCAGGGGAAACTGAGAAATAAATGCCTTATGGATCCTTTCCATATCCTTGAGCTTCTTCTTGTTTTCTTGTCATTTTTTTTAATCAACTTCTTTTGAAAAAAGAAGAAAAAAAACAAGGATTCAAGTTCCTAATGGGGTTTAGAACCCGTTGCCCTGGACAATACATGTGTAAGCTATACCCGATATGTATGATATCCAAAGGAACATATTTTTTGTATATCCTTTGAACACGAACTTAAATAAAAAAATATCGTTTAACTCAATTATCCTTATATTATGTTTTCAATTTATTTGGCAAATATTCTATGGCAAAGTCCTTTTGAGTCATACATACCTATACCTATACGTTTCTGTGGGTGATTTACTTACATATAAATAATATATATTTTTCTTTTTTCATTCTGTTTTTATGTTGAATTCATTTCGACAAATATCATATTTCTTAGATGGGGCATGATTGCATTATTTGCCAAGGATAGAAAATCGAACAGTTGTTGTTGGTTTGCTAACGAAATAGAATCCTTTCCTATCAAAATACCAGCAGAATTTTAGTGCAAGTCTTTAGATTTTATGTCAAAATTATTTTCTTTGATGAAGGCAGAGGGCGTGTGTGCAATTAATCCGTCCAATATTTCTATTTTCTATTTTTCGAATCAAGAAAAAAAACTAAAAATGTATGGCGACTTGAATTACCGTACATTACATATTATATTCAATATTTATTTGCTTAAAAACGAAAGTCACAAGAAATTTTTTTTAGAAAGTATTTTTATTTTACTTTTTTTGGTCCTTGTGATCACTATATCTTAGAAATGAAAAATGTGGGTGGACATTTGAATCTTAAGAAAGAAGTGTGCTGATAACATTGGCACGAGGAAATAATAATGTCATCCAAAGAAGTGTGCTAATAACATTGCCACGAAGAAATAGTACGGCAATTCAATAGTATACTTTTTTTTGTAACACCAATATCAGTAACCGCCAAAAAGTAAATTTTACAGGAAACACATTTTTTTTTCTTAGCTGCAAAATGTAACGAATTTATATTCAGCATTCAGTTATATTTTTATAAATGTAATTTAATGATTATAAAAAAGACACTGCTCTTTACGAATTTACGTTGTTTTTGAAGTTTTTGGCGCTTACGATACTTTTGGTGTTCACTACCTACCAACTTATGTTCAAGGTTTGGCGTTTACGATAAATTAAAAAATGAGCAATTTTCTTGTTACTTTATTTGTTTATTGAAAATAACGCCTAATAATTAACAAAAAATTAAATAAATAAAATATTCTTAAATAAAAAAAAATTCAAAAACTAATAAATAAAAGTAGATGTTTGGCTTCGTAGGGTTTGACACAACCATCTTTACTGATGGCTCAAAGATGGCGTGTGGTGTTGGTTCAGGGATCTTTTCTGAGTATTTAAATGTCGCCAAATCCTTTCGGCTTCCTGACTTTGCTAGCGTTTTTCAAGCTGATTTGCTGGCAATGAGTGAAGCATGTAAGTTACTTAAATAAAACCCAAACCAGAACCAAAATACAGCTATTCTCACAGACAGTCAGGCAGCTGTCAAAGCCATTCACTCGGCCACATCGTCATCTAAATTGGTCAGTAATGTCGCGATGAGCTTGCGAATCTGAACAGTAACCTCGATGTCATTCTTATCTGGGTTCCTGGCCATAGTGGTATCAAGGGAAATGAAAGGGCTGATGAGCTGGCCAGACAAAGATGGGCCCTTCTTAGCTTACTTGTGTAAATGGTTGACATTCCTCTTGGTGCTATGAAGGTTAAAATCTTTTCTATTTATCACACAGAATCAAATCGAAGGTGCAGCAATTTAACCAATTTATATATCTAGGAAGATATGATCACACCTATGTATAATAATATAATATTTCTGAATTTAATTTCACTTCTTGCAATTGTTGACAATGCATTTTATAAAGCGAAATATTGCGAAAATCTTTTTTTTTATCTATTGCTTTTATTGCGACAGTAATGAGTTGGTACTGCGGAGAGTTTTTCAATAAAAGACTTAAAGGACTAATTTTATTTTCTAACAACTGTTTATGAGGAAGAGGATTGCGTTTTCCCAATATCAGTTGATGATCATGAATCAAAGGTGATAGGTATTCACTCTCCTGTAGTGTACCGTTGCTTGTTATCGACTATGCGAACACACATAAGAAAGCAGCATCACTTCACCAAAAAAAAAAAACAAAGTTATTAGCAATAACTCTTCATGTCATTTGCGATGTTTAGCTTTTAACAGAAAATATGGCTATCGTTTAGATAAAATTAGTTTTCTCTGTAACTTTTTTTGTAAAAGAAACATTATTTAATTATTTATGTGGATAGATGCGTTTAGCTATTGAATTGCATTATTAACTTGATTTTGTAAGAAATATTAGGGCTCGATATGATTATATTATGTACTAAGACAAAGTACCAGGTTGGTAGATGTAGAACTTTTAAAAAGACTTGAATTTTATATGTCTGGATATAATTTATTTCCTAACAGCACACCGAAGCGAAACAGTCGCCGGCCATGACGAAATATTAATACGTTGTTGTCAATGAAAATAAAACGTTGTTAATGTTATTTCGTCAGAATGCGGATTTCAAGAAATTTCAACATGAAGAATCATTAGGTAGCGTGATGTGATGCACTCCACAGATGTTCAAAAGACGACAAAATATCAAATTTTAAAGACAACTGTCAAAGCAATAATCTTGTACGCTGCTGGAGTTTTGGGAAAAACTGATTCTTCTGATGTTAATAAAAGAATTCGGAATTCGCTCAATGGCTTTATAAGCGGTATTTATTAGGAAAAAAAAACATTTTTGTAAAGAAAAAATTAAGAAAAATGTATCCAAAATGAAGAATTTTTTTGTTTATTTTTAATTTCTCGAAAAATGTAAAGACCTATGTATATGTGTAGATAAAATCAGTATTCTTTTAAGAGTTCACAAGAGTACTAAATACTAAACAAAAATTAGAGTTAACATAGTAAAAATTAGAAAAAAAAATTGAATATAAACTTATTTTTTCATGGAAATTGTTTGATTTAAGAACAGGGTGATAGCTTTTAACAATACTCAATTGTTAGGATTTTCATTATTATAAAACACTTCTTTTTCATTATATAAAATTGCAAATCGCGTCTGGAATGGATGCTTGGCTAACCAAATACCAAACATTTCATACCTTTGTACCCACCTATTAACATTTAATTTTCCTGATAACAAAGCATTACACAAACTTATCATAATTATAGATCATTAAAGTATCTCACAGAAATATTATTTTATATCATTATAATTTCTGGATAATAAATGACCATATGCCTTTGGCGCCAAAATAATATTAGCAAATGAAGTATACGTGTACAAGCGCGTCAATCAATTCAGAATTCGAATATCCTTCCCGTGCACGAAGGGTTCATTCCAAAAACGAAAATCCATTAATCCTATTGCTGCAGCATAAAACCATTTATACAAGCTGATACCAAATGAAATCTCATTTCGGGCATATTCGTCTTTCCGGAAGCACACAAAAAAACTAAAATTGCGTGATTTTGTCCAGCATTGGTCAGTCAGGGCCAAGGGACCCTCGCAACGAATTGGTTAATTCGTGTGTGCAAGTTCAACCCCTTAAAATAAATATTGACGCACCATTTTTTTCTTGCATGTTTAATCGACTTCCGTATAAAATCAAAATGTTTTCTGCTGATTCTATTCAACCACACCGTAGAGACGTAATATTCTAAAATATTTTCATTTTATTGCCAGCTTCGATGACCAAGCTGATATTTTTTTTTTTTGACACGTACTTGATCAGCACTCTTACGTCATCAGTTATCCCTTTATAATTTAAGTTTTCTTTGTTGAGTTTATGCTATGCCCGATCCAACCCTTATTGTTATGCATACACGTGCATCGTAAGATCAAGGGGGACGACCATCACTGTTTTTAGGGAAAAAATGCAATTTTAGAATATAACAAACAGAAAACGGTATATTTGGTTGAAAAATTCCATCATTTTCAATTTTTATTTTTTTTTTGGGGTAGAATCGATCGAATTCGATTTTGTTATCCTTGTGTGTGTGATAATTATTGTTGCTGTTGTTATCCTTTTTGATGCTTTAGAACTACGTTGCTGTTTACTGTCCCATTGAAGAGCATTCAGGTTTTGCATTGTGTTCCTTATAGTGGTGCTGAGGGAAAACTATTGTTATCAGAACCTGAACACGGAACAAGGAAGCAAATGAGGAACAGGACTTGTATCGGGCAAAGGTTACGCGACAGCTGCAAAGTTATTTTCTCTCTTCCTTGCATCATATTGCCCGAATATTTGAGCGCACTTCTGTTCATTTGCGCTTGAATTCTTGTCAATATTATAAAAAGAAACAATCAAAATCAACAATTGAAAGGTTTGAATTGGATTTTTAAGAGAACTTTGGTGAAACCATATGATTAAATAAATATGTAAGGATAGATATAGATATGTGAACTTTTGAAGTAAGTGAGTAAAAATAAGACTTACAGCATCGTAACTAAAAGATTAATTCGACGAAGCAGGATATTCAAGATAAGGGGTTTATTATATACTAAATACTAACATGAATACTTAAGTTCCTATTTTTGATGAGGTTTTAACTGAAATTTTTGACTTCATAATGCTGCAATTACGGACTGAAAAATAGCTATTTGTCGCACATCCGAATTAAAATAATCTTTTATCTACAAAAATAGGAACATTGTATAGAACCTAAAAATTGTATTCTCCATTTGACTCACTTTAACTGTATTTTCATTATTTAAGCTTTGTTGGAAAAAATATATTTTACTTATCGCTTTAAAAAATTTACTTATTAAAATTCAATCCCTCCAAACGCAAAAGTCAGTCACAGACAAAAAAAAAACATTTCTTTTATCTGTGGTTTGAAATGATAAACTTTTAGCTTTTGCTATTGCGAATATTTGCACAGAGATTAGTGTTCGGTTGGGCGAAAAACAAACTGACATTTGGAAAAAATAATAAAATTAATGTATTAAAAAAATTAAATAAATTCGGGTTGTTTTTATTTGGCCAGTAAGATTTTCCCCATTGTTTTAATATGACCTTCTTCTTGGAAAAAAATCATATAGTTTTTCTTCTAAATAAAAAAAAATATAATACATATTTTTCAATCTTGGTATTTGTTTACTTATGTTTAATTTAAGTTAATGTAGTAATGTAGAAAATTCTTATTCAGCGCATGCGATGCTGGGAAATTGTATACTTACAAATGGTATACATATTATCCAAAAGTAGATATTAATTTTAAATCAAAATATAATTCATATCACTGACATCAAAAATTGTTCTGTAATTATCATCGAAAGCTGTTAACTATACCTAGAGTTCGCTGCGTATTTTTCAACGTATTTTGTAAATGTAAAAAACGTTGGTAATAGAATGGCTTATGACCATTAAATTCAAAAATGACAGTCTTACAATCCAATTCGGAGGCATAGGGGCTATATTTTTTTTTTAGGAAAAAAAAAATAAAGACCTAATCGACCGAACAGGAGTGGCAGACTGATGTTTTTGTATTTTATCGCCATAGATGTTTCTCTGACCGAAATTAGAACCTTTAATGATATGCGTCATTCATCATTCAAAATATTTTGTCTCAAAATTTCTGACACAATTTCTGCTCTAGCAACGGATTTACTTTCTTCACAAGAATAAAACTTTGGTCAGAGAAAGATATATGGCCATCAAATGTAATGACAACAGCCTACTATTCAACATTTTTTTTTTTAGATATCTTTCTAATCATACCTATCTAGTCTTTATTTTTATTTTAATAAAAAAGTTAGCAAAATATATTTTGAGTAAGACAATTTTCAAAAAATCATTTATTAGCATTGCAAATTTAGTGTTAAACTGCCTAGTACCTAATAGTATTTAACTCGCAAGCTAACATAAACCTACTACCTACCACCTACTTTATCAAAAGGCACATAGGTAGGTACTTACCATACTTAGATCTCTTTTATCTTTGAATTCAAATATTTATATGAGTTAAATCAACTATGTATGTCTTAAATTAGTGTAGCCACCATGATCAAGGCTCAAGGATCTACGTTGTACTTTTTATATAAATAACCTATCCTTTGCTGTTTATCCTTTATTGGAGAAAGGTACGACGCAAACAATACATTTTTATCCTACTTATCCTTCAAAGGATTTTCTCTTTTTATTTACAACGCAATTTTCACTGTAACCAATAAACTTTTTGGCAAAAAGAACTTTTGTTATAAATACCATTCTATACATATATTTGTGTGGGTAGAATACATATATGTACGTATGTATGCATGAATATAAATATGTACATACGTATAAATACCATGAGTCGTAGATTCGTTTTTTTTGTGCTCTTAAATTTTAGAGGATAAACATAAAGCTATACAACATATTGCAAACTCCACATATGAACCCCTTAGATATTTTTGTTATCCGACCCCAAACCCAAATATATATACCTATCTAAATGTGTAATATAGCTTATGTTTTATGTACCTATATGATTTGAAATGAACTTTAAGGAAATACTACAACAATCCAATGGCTTTTTTTCTTGATTGGTATCCTTTTGCCTAGAATCTTAAAAAGAAGGACTAAAAAATAGTTAAGAAAATAAATTCCAGATCTCCCTTTTTTTAAAAATTGTATACAATGATTCACCCTTATCAAGGTATAGTAGGTAGGTAGGTTCACATATGAATGTATGTAGTAGTATGTCCTTAATATGTGACTCCAATGCTGTACAAGTCAACCCTCTCAGCCGCAAAGTTAAGCTACAGAAAAAATGAAGTCCCCAAAATCTTACAGTATAGTAACCCAACAAAAAAAAAAATAAATAAGGAAGCAAACATCATCCCTCCCATTTTATATGTGAAAGACATCCTTTTCTGTATCTTACAGGACACTCAATCAAGTGAAGGAGTTTTTCTATCTGTTTAGACTTTTGGTCTAAAAGTTTTGTTTGCTTCAGAACTTACCTTGTCTCTACCTTCCTTCTCTAGGCTTATACTTTTCTTTTGTATGAAATTTATAATATTTCATTCCTTTTTAACCCCACTTCCTTGTTTATATCTTCAGTCCTCACTTACATTAAAGTAAAGTTGGAAAAAGATGGCAAATTTTATTCTGTATTATTATTTTTAAATAAATTTACAAATGTGTATACCTACTCAGCAAAAATTGAACTAGGTATATAATGTATAACGAAAGTTTATATGTTCCAAAGTTATAAGTGAATTAGGATTCTACCCTTTATAGTTACTTATCAAGGGGCGAACCTAAATGCTTAAAGGGTTCTATTCTGCTGAAAGAAAAAAGGATGCGATGTTAAATATTGAATATGTTGGCATGAGTGGGATGGTGAATAGCTATGCATTTATTCCATTGCCCGATGGCACATTATCATTATCAGCAACATCGATTTTGAACCCTATAGACAACAGTTTTTTGAGGGCTGCATTCTGTGTATTCCTGATTAGCAACCCTACGCTTGTCCAGTTTAATGTGTCACTGGCTTAAAACCCTTCCATTTTCGGATTAACAATAGTTTTCTTTTCTTTAGTTTCCCTTTTCTATAAAGTAAATATATACAAAATATGTATATCTTAGATATAGAAAATCAACCACCCCCTGGTGCAACACGCCACATTTACGCTACAGTCCTGCGGGCAGAAAATGTCTACCAGAAATTGAAGTTCAACCGAAAATTGAATCCTTTTGACGCATAGCGTCATGTGTCATGTGCCTGGCATGTGCCACACACACGAAACCCACACAACACAAACGACAGGGTTGGTGCTTGCAGGGAAAACAATAATAAAACACAACCCTAAAATAAATCCAATCGATACACAACATTGCGAATTTATACCAATTTATCCTTTTCTGGTGAAAATTATTTTTTTAGTCTCAATTTACGTTTTTTTTTGTATTTTTTAGCCCATTTTTTAATGTTTTGTCGATTATAGGTGATGCGTTTAAATTCATGAGTCGGCAAAAGGGTTCTTTTCTGTTTAAGGGAAATGTATTGGTCTCGTTAAAAGTTTTGCCGCCACAGGTTTTAAATACCCAGAAACCTTTAAGACGACAATAGTATCATTATGTACTAGATATTTTCCCACTCGACGAAATTGCACAATTTTGGATGATTTCCTCAAATTACCTTCTAACATTTTCCCTAAACTGGTAATTTCAAAACACGTCAAATTCATAAAAATTGCATACGAAATTGCAATCATACAATAATTTTTTCAATAGCGTAACAAAACAGAAACAGCTGGTGGTTAATTATTTTCCTATCATTTCGAGTTTACCAAACTGAAAATTATTTATTCCATTTGTTTTTTATGTTTTCTATAAATAGAAATCATTTATTTCTCGCAAAGGAATAAGAACCAACTATGCTGCAAAATCGTTAAATAATGCATAGGTATATGTACATATAAAATTTCTTCAATTTCGGTATGAAAACTTTGAGCATTTTCAGGGTCAGTGGGAACATACTATTGGCGTTTTTCTTTTTCAGCTTTGAGTACGTCTCTCAGCATAAGCCTGAGCAATCTGAGCAAGCTCTCATGAAACAAACTTTATATTTTGAATCGTGGAAATTTCAAATTACATGAAATGTCGAGTGAAGTTGGCTGCGCTCAGCCTTTTGCTCTACTTGGTCAGTTATTCATCCTGAGTTTTGTTGTTGATTGTAATGCTACACATTGATATGTATAAACCTCCACTTAAACTGTTTTTCCTTTTAAACGAAAACATCTTGAACAAAATTTATTTTCTTTCGTATCATGGCGAATATCCATAATCCGGTATTTCGAATCAAATGCTGCTGTTCAAATTTGTTAGATTTGTACACTAGTTACATTTTACACATTCCTATTTCTATTTGCAAACCATCCACATTTTCTAACCCTAAATTTTTCATCTAAAACCAAAATCAAATAAAAATTATATCTTTTATAACTTCAATGCAGCTTATAACCTTAATGCAAAGCAACAACATGCAACCAATGTCTGCATTTTTTTTGACAAATGTCCCGTGTCAACGGATTTTAATGAAGATGATGGCGTGCAGAAAATGATAGTGTATAGATGGTGATGATTTGATAATTTGTGTACCGTGAAACTATTTGTGAAATTTTTAGGTTTTTTTTTATTTTGATTTTTAGTGAAAGAATTGTGATTTCAGTTCAGTTTTCTGTAAAGCACGTGGGGTGCGAAATGAGAAGGACTGAAATAAATGTTCGAATAAGTTAAGAACTTTTATAACTGTAAGTATAAGTACACACTACTTATTAGGTATTGTTACGATTTATTTTTGTATTTTGGGGTTAAATTATATTTGATAACAAAAATACAATAAATGTGCATTGGTACAAAAACCCGACAAAAACCCGAATGAGATTGTTTTAAGCATTTTACCTTTGTCTTGTGGTATGGTAAGAAAGTGAATACCTACTATATTTTATTCATTCTAGGCTGTTATTTTTACGAAACGATATTATAAAGACAATTAATTTGTATATATAAGTTAGTTAGTTAGGTGGTTTATTGGCTTCTTTTATTTCAAATTATATAACATTTTCAAATATGTATATATAAAATTCAATATATATATTTAATTCATTTCACATATCGTACAGGTACTAGACGGCCAGTAGATAATTTGTAGAAAATTTTTAGATAATACCAAGAACGAGGCCAATGTAGGCAGTTGGACAGTCCGCTAAAAATGATTTAGTTTTTACTATGAAACGCAAATAAAACAAAAGAAGTTAAGTGTTTAAATCAAAAAAATAATACGCCCCGACATCGACAGTCGAAGAGAGGGAGAGCTGTGGTCGCTTTCAATCAACTTTGATAATCAACATTTTGAAGCAAGTTAAACAAAAGGTAGGTTCTCATTATTTTGTGTTGTATACTCCATGATGTTGATTTGTTTAGGATAAAATGAAACAAAAATATGTAAGAAAATTTAAACTTTTAGTTTGAAATGTTTTATAGTACCTACCTACATAGGTACATATATAAATTTATTTAAATTTTCAAAACATTTATTAATATTTTATTAAACGATGCTTTTTAAAAAAGTCAACATATTTAAGCCCAATGATTATTGATAAACCGAAGCGCGTCGCTTCATAAAAATAAAGCTATGACAAAATGGCGTATCTCTACCGACCGCCCGACATGTTACTCTATAATCAATTATCTAAGAATATCTAAAGGTACTAAGCACGCGGTGAAAGTACGCTACGTTACGTCTTTGGTCTTCACAAAATATTTCCTTAATTGTCCCTGTTATAAACCTACCCACAAAAAATTAGAATTTAATGTTCCAAACAGGGTCCTACAGTATCAACAAACTATTCTTGAACTTTCCTTCGTCTTCGTCCTTCGGTAAGTATATTTTTTGTTGGGTTAATGTTGCCTAATTTACAACAGATAAAAGATTCTCTATTCTCTTAGAAGACGACCAGGTAAAAAATCTTATAAAAAGAAGGAAAAAATAAAAAAGTGCGTGTGGCATACGACTTCATGTCATTAAAATCCCCATCTTCTCTGGTATTTATGTATATAGTATATAGGGATGTGGCAGCTCCCTATTTAGGAATTCTTTTTTTTACTGCGGTGAGTGTTTCTGGATTCTTTTTTAATGGAGTTCCTTATAAAGATCTTTCGTATGCTGCTTGGCGATGATGAAAATGATCTTCACCTTTTATCGTACTCTTTGGTCGCGTGGCATGTTAAAAAAAAACAGCCACAACACATGGACCGTGCTGTCAGAGATTTTGATATTTTTTTTCTTATTGATATCTCCCTTTTTTTAAAGAAGGAAGCTTGTCGGATTTAATGTGAGGCACACTTCGTTGATGAGGATCGGGCGGAGATCTCCTGAGGCGGTTATTTGATATGAGAAGACGATAAAATCGGATTTATTATACGAGTATATATTTTTTGTTTGCAGAGAAAAATAGAAAAAGTTCGGCTACACTGCCGATTGATCATCATGATCATGAGGGAGGCTGGTTGGGTGCATATGTGACATCGCCACATGCCAAGGCTTGATTATGTGACATTCAATGCACTTTCTTTCTTGTTCCTTTAGCGGTTATTGCGCCTCGCGCGTCGCGGCCTGTGGTGTTTATTTTATTTAAGGATAGTGCGATGTTATATGTATTTGGTTGTGACCATATTTTCCTGGGGTTTTTAATCTATTTTTGGTTAACAGGGTGGGGGAAATAAAAAAGAGAAAGAAAAAACTGTTTAATGACTCGTGCTATTCAGTGACAGGTTTGTTGGAAGTGTTGTTTTGTTTTCTATTGCACCACATTTTCATTTTTAATAGGAAAATTTTGTATGTACCTACATAGGTATATCTTACATGAGTATTATTTTGTTTGTCATGTGCCTAGCGAGTGGCTCCTTCTTATTTATTCGAACGGGAATTGATAAAACTCAGGGTTTGTCTTAATTGAACTCAAGAATTTAACGCTTCTGGTCCAATGCAATTTCGAATATACATAGTTCAGAGACATTTGTTTTTCTTTCGCATGCTATTAAGGTATATTTGAAAAACTACGGTATGAATAAGTCTTACATTCATCTCCACATCACAATTTCATCTTCAATTTCAAAATTCAAAATATGTATCAACATTTCTAATATGAAATGCGGTCTTCTTCAGCTGATTTTGGTTGCTGAGTTAAACTTAATTTTACTATTTCTATTATTATTTTCGCGAAATAAAATCCTCGACACAAAATTTATTCTGTATGAAGGTACCTATATGTATGTATACATACTTACATACACAAATAGTCCCTGATCAAATACTATAATCTATAATGAATCCCTTTCAGTTTGTTTCACACGGTTTATGTAACATCGGATGCAAATTCAATTTAAAATATACCTGCCTAGGTAGGTATAGGTTAAAAAAATGAGGGTCTAGAAATCGTATAGGTATATAGATATATAAATTGTGAAAATATTAACAAAAATCATTCAAAAAAATTCGTCCATCAACGGTCGATTGGATACACAAGGATTTCTTATGTCAATAAGAATCATCAGAAAAAATATGTAGGTACCTAACTATATGGGTTTTTATGCATGCCACTAAGATTTATCCTGTTTCGCACATATTCAAAAGAATACGGAAGTGAATTTTTTTTTTAAATTAAACTCAAGCTGCTGCTATAACTATATCTTACCTGGCCAAAAATATTCTCCCTATATAAATAGGGGGCAAAAGGACTAAAGATATGTTTAAATTCTCAATTTTTCCATGATGTGCATCATTGTTCATTCTTCTGTGGGGTCAGTTCGGGGTCATCAACGGCTAGATTTTACCTTTGAATTAGTTCTCTGATCAAATAGACGTAAGGGTACATGACATTGAAAGAACTCCCTTATTTTTATATCGGATGCTCTGTAACATTCTATTTTTTTAATCCGTATCTGTTATGATGTTTTTTATGCTAAAAAAGTCTATAATAGGTAAGAACAGATCTATTTTCAATAAGAATGCTGTAGCTGTAATGTTTTGTCTTTTTTGGCTGTCAGTTTGCTTTCAACAATGCTCTTGTGTTGCAGAAAAGGTTAACTGTATTTTGATGAACATTATAAAAAATGTAAGATTCAGGTTGGTATGTGTTTTTATGAAAACAAATCCTTTTGACGAGAAGGAAAGTGTGCCTGTATAAGAAAAAACAAGAAATTGGCACGAGCATATAATATTTACCCAATTGATTTTTCAGAAATATAATGAAATAATGAATCAGAGATATATTTACATAGGTAAGGCAATCAATGCGTAAAACATTCTTCTTGGTTTTTCGAAAGTTGAAACTTTCAACATTCAAGAACACTTTATTGATAGAATTCAGGCAATTTTTGTATATAATCGACTCATCAATTTCCTCGCAACAAATGCTTGGTTACCATAAGTATCAATCTTAGACCCAATTTTATTTTGTCCATTTAAAATCCGATGAAAGGAGTATTTGCCATTTAAGGTTGGTGGACGAATAACACCTGCATGTTTCTAATTATATTCTATCCTTGTCTGCTGTTAATTTTTAAAGTAGTGAAT
Organism: Syrphus vitripennis; assembly: GCA_958431115.1. Taxonomy (NCBI): domain Eukaryota; kingdom Metazoa; phylum Arthropoda; class Insecta; order Diptera; family Syrphidae; genus Syrphus; species Syrphus vitripennis. The sequence goes on along the minus strand of OY288109.1, from coordinate 61,846,873 downwards.
AATAATATTTCTTGGTTTTGTTACTATCTGTTAAGATTGTTGTATATGAACGCCCGGCATCATTTTTAATATTTTATTTCTACATCCAATGTAAGGAATTGTTCAAAATTTCATGATCTTTAATTTATACAGATGTTTAATTTGTTATCACACTGATACTTTTAGCATCTAAGATATAACTTTATTCTTTAATAGATTTAAGAGTTTTCGAAAATCGGAATTCCTGCTGAACGAAAATTCTCGCACAGAAAAAATAATCGAGTTTGCACAAAACAAATGGCTGAGACTGGAAATAAAACATCATTTTGAAAAGTTAGTCAAAATTTAGTTAGAATTATACAGCGTGCATTTAGAAATAACAAAAAGTTTAAATATAGCGGAATCGTCAAAATGGTATGAGTTTGAAAAAAGAATACAAAAACAAATTTTAAGTGAAGTTAAAAAGAAACACCGAAAAAAATATGAGAAATTAAAGGAAACAAATAATGAAAATTGTGTTGAACCAAAATTCATACCAGATTTTATTTGCAATGAATCAGAAATTGCTTTTGATGAAAGTGAGTTAACAAAGGTTTGAATTTCACTCGAAAGCCAAATAAAATACAATTAGTAGACGCTGTTGTAGATATGGCTCCGCGAAATAAGACCCCACAAACAAAATGAAAAAAGAGGCTGGGTGCGACCCACACTGATAACTTCCCATTTGTGATCTTGAAAACTCTATATTTAGTTTTTTTCAAATAACCAAATTTATTAAATCAAGGGTATTTCAATGATATATCCGCTCTAAAACTAGATATCATCATATTGTGCCTGTTTGTTTTTTTCCTTAAAAAGATTTTCATTCCATTTTTATAATGTACAACACGTCCTAAAGCAATTTTAATTTATTATTTATAAGGCCTGTATTCGTTTGGGTGTAGTGTTTAAACTTAGAAAAACAATATTTTCCAGTTAATAGTGGAATTTTCTTAGTTCTGTTTAAATTTTTGTTTAAAATGTCAGTTAAGTATACATACCCGCTGTAAAAAATTTTATTATGTATAAAATTAAATACCTAATGGCAAAGTCAATATCATTGCTCGTTCTCAAGATATTCGAGTCGAAAAACCAATTTTACAACTTTTTAGTTTATTTTTTGTCAAAAACTGTCAATTAGATATTCGTCAAAATTTAACCTTTCATAAAAAAATGTACTATGTATAAAATACAATAATTTAGAAGGCACAATTGTTGTTCGTTCTCAGGATATTCGAGCTGAAATACAATTGTAACTACTTTTCTTTAGAATTTTTAACAGTTTTTGATTTTTTGTTAAAAAACTGCCCATTCAATATTTGTCAAAATTTTATCAGTTGCTAACAATTGTAGAAAATAAAACAAACAAGAAGTCAATATCGTTACCCGTTTTTGAGAAATTTGAGTCGAAAGGCAATTTATACCAATTTTTGGTAGAATATTTTGTAGTTTTTAATTTTTTGTAAAAAAACTGTCCATTGAATTTTTTTGAAATTTTCACCAGTAGTGAAAAACAACATTTTTCGTAAAATAAAATTATTTTAAAGTTAATATCGTTTTTCCATCTAAGGATATTCAAGTTATACATTTTTTTTTTTAGTTTTTTTGATTTTAAAAAATAATGGTATATTGATTTTTTTCCAAATTCATATCAAATTTGTATGACGTCATAATGTGTCGAATACAATTTATTTCAAGTCAATAGCATTATTTGTTCGTGAGATATTTGAGCCCAACCAAAATTTTCACTTCTTTTTTAAACTGCTATAGTTCTAGCTTCTTTCGAAGTTATTATCTGTAAAACAAAATTTATTTCAAGTCGATATCTCAACTCGTTATTGAGATATCGACGACGAAAAATGGTAGCAGAACGTACTGACGTAAGGACGTACGGACGTACGGACGTACGAACGTACGAACGTACGAACGTACGTACACACGCACACACAGACATCTCTCTAAAAATGATTGAAATAGGCTCTAGGGACCTTGAAACGTCGAGAAATGTCAAAAATTTCAATTTGACTAATCGGACCGATTACAATAACTCCCTATGGGAAGTTAATAAAGCTCCAAAAGAAAGTACACAAAACAACAACAACAAAGTTTCTCAAATTTTGGGGTCTTATTTCATTTCTTGGGGTCTTTTTTCATTTTTTTTGTGGGGTATAATTTCATTATGAAATAAGGGCCCAATGAAATAAAATCTCAAATTGTTTTTGGGGCTTAGTTTATTTTAAGAAAACAATTTATGCCTTATTTCATAATTTGTTTAAAAATGTTAAAATAACATTGTCTTTTACAGAAGATGATGATGAAAACCATCAAGGAGCGATTTTTTTTCAGCTATTCTGTTACTCCTTAAACTCTCATCAGATGAAAAAAATCAGATTGTGTTGAAAACCATCAGGGAGGAAATGAGGAGAAAAGATCACTCAATTGTGCTACTAATTGATTTTTTCAACAGGTTCCACAACAGTGAAATTCTACAGTATTTGGGTTTTGTTATTTCATTTTCAAAAATAAACTTTTATATAAAAAAATAAATTGGGGCTTTATTTCATTTTTCTAAAAAAAAGTCAAAACAAGTTGGGACATTTTTTCATTTCAGTGGGGCTTTATTTCATTGGGGCATAATTTCATTATGAAAAAATACCCCAAATTTGGGGCCTTATTTCATTTTTTCTTTTGGGGCCTTATTTCCTGGGGGATAATTTCGCGGAGCCGTAGATATTGAAACTGCTTTGAAGTACAAAACATTCTCGGTACAAGATTTAAAAATTCTACAGTACACGAAGAAAGAATAATGATTTTGATATCATCAAATCCTTAAAATCTAAAGATTCCGTTTATGTTAAATCTGACAAAGGCAATAAATTAGTGGTTTTAAACAAAAGTGGTTACGAAAAAAGGATGTTAAGTGTAATTGTAAATTACGATTATAAACAAATAAATAAAAATCCTTTGCAAAAGATGATAAGAGAAAGCAACGAACTTATTAAAAAAGAAATTCTGTGTTCGGGTTTTGGCTAAAAAGAAAATTGTCAGTGTCTAATCCACATGCACAAGTCCCGCTTATTTATTGTCTACCTTAAATTCATAAATCCGGTGATAGACCCAGTGTCAACAGTATCTCTTCTTCTTATTTATTGGCAAAATGGCTGGTTAGTGAATTTTAAAATTATCTCAATTCCGTTGAATTAAGTAACGAAAAAAAAGTTTATTTTTGGAGTGTGGCTAAACTTTGTATGCAACAAAACTTTTTCCAATTCAGGAATAAGTTCTATAAAGTAGAAAAGGGAACAAATATGGGAAACCCTTTGAGCCCTCTAGTGGCGGAATTGTTTATGTAGGCATTTGAAATTTGGTTAAGAAATGAAAATTTACTACCGCGGTTTTCATTTAGTTTTTTTTGAATAAAACAAAAACAAAAAAAAATAGATAATATATGTAAGCAAATCGGGCATATATGCAATTAAGTGTGGTGACTGTGATAGTGTTTACTATGGTCAACTAAAAGAACCATAGAAAAAAGATTTGAAGAACACAGTTGTTGATACATAAAATAAAACAAAAGCCAGAGTTCTTTCATCGCAGATCACGTCTTGAAGCTAAACCACTTCAATATAAGTACAAGCTGTGTGAGTTTGAAGAAACAAGTAACAGATGAGAGAAAATTGGATGCGTATGATACCTATTTTATACAAAGGGATAGCAATGCTATCAATGCTGATTACGGCAATACATCAGGGAACCTCTTTTCGTTTTCTCTCATCTGATTTCAAAATTCCCAAAGATAATACCAATTGGATCAGTCGTGATGCTGATAGTGATAATGGACTGCATTCAGTAAGATACGTGCTTTTGATCGTTCTTTCGTTTTGTTTTGATATTCGGCCATATGCATAAAAAGAAGTAAATGCTTTTATTTGGAAATGTCTGCCGTAGTTAATGCAAATTTCCCATTAACTAGCACAGCAATTTACAAGTAAAAGCATTTACTTTTGTTTATGCATTTGGCTAAATGTGTTTCGTTTCGGTCGACGATTAGCAAAAAAAAAATAGCAGATTAAAGTAACAGATTCCAAAGGTTCAATTTCTTTTTCTTTTAATGGTTTTGGGGAGGAGAGGGATCATTTTGTTTTCACTAATTCGGGTTTACAAATAATCAAAATTCTAGTATATGTACAATTTTTTCATATCCTGGGTCTCAGGAGGATAAACGCATAGGGTTTTAATAAACAAATTACTGCGAAACATAAAAAATCTATACTTCTCCGAAAATGCATTATTTTGAATCAGAGTTTTCTTCTATACAAAGAACCAAGAAATTGGTAAAATGAAAAATCACAGTTGTTCAATATGTGATTGATTACTACTAATACCTATATTCCATACATCACACGCAATTTTTTTTATACTTTCGTCCACTGATCGGATCACTTTTTGTTAAGCATTTCTCATCATAAGTATTAGGTTAATAGTTGTGCTGAGGTCTTATATTAAATAATAATAAACACTTGTGCATTCTTATTTTTATAACACGAGTTGTTCATTTATATATTATATTATTGTTAATTTGTTTTTAATACGATTGTACATAAGTACATAGTAGGTAGGTACATATATGCGTAGAAGTAGATATATGTAATAGGTATATGGTAAACTGGGGCACATTCGGCACAAAAAGTTTAGACCTTAATATCCAAGAAACTAATAACCGAATTGAAAAACCGTTAACATTATATTAAAGTTTAATATTTTGGCTTTAAAATGGAATGAAAAATTTTTCGTATTTCTAACAAACACACCTATTTATTTTAATTTTAAGACAAAAAGTCATTTCGCCGAATGTGCCTCGACCCGGGGCACATTCGTTTTTGCTTGGGGCACTTTCGGCGCAGAAGCCTTTTTCACCAAAAACTAAAAAGCAAAATTAAATAAAATCAATTTAAATATTTATTTCATAAACAGAAAAAAAATAACATAAAAATATAACGAAACAATTCAAAACATTAAATAAAATAATGTTGAAGCAAAATCTAGTCCGAGATGTAGATGTTGATGCTGGATTAGAAGGTTTAGGTAGTTTTTTCTCGATTTCGCTCTTCAAGGTTAAGGAAACGTCTTTAATTGTGGGTTCTACAAACACCCAAGATGAATTATTGGATCTTCGGAGAAAGTTTATGTTGAATGTTGAATTACTTAATATTTCAATAATTTCTCCAACATAAAATGTTTGTTTTTTTAAATTTCCATTCAATTTAACAAGAACGTAATCTCCCACAGTGAAGGAGAAGGGTTCATCATCAGTCAAATTATTTCTGGAAAATTGTGTTGTTTCAGTCTCACTACAACTCGAGTCTTCTTTAAACGCACCATCTGACTGGTCTGACTCAGCATACGGTATCTCAGTTCCAATACTTTACTTTGGGGTACATTCGGCATATGGTGAATGTGCCCCATCAGGCGCCGAATGTGCCCCGTGAGACGCCGAATGTGCCACTTGTAAAAACGACGAATGTACCCCGATGTCTCGAATTTCATTTAAGAGTTTTTTTTTCACAAAAAGGTATATGATCTCAACAGGTTTTTGTTGTTTAACTTAAAGTTTAATATTTAATAACACTTTTCGCAGAATATGACTTTTATTATCACCAAATTAATATTAAAATTTTCATAGTGTAACATCATGTAAGTGTATGAAATGTAAGCCACAATATAAACCCTATCTCATAGAAATCACACTGCAGATGCATTCATTTACATATATATTTTTGCAGGGTGGAGCCAAAGTTACTTCCTAATTTAAAATGATAATAACTTTTATAGATTTAATTTTTTTATTAAAAATTTATTTTAGATCATATAGTTTTACTCTAGATCGCTGTAACTTATCTTAACTAATCTCCACGTTTGTTTTATAAGTACCTACCTTATGATTTATCAAATTAGGAAGTAACTTTTGGCCAGTTATGATTTTTTTCAAATTGGGAAGTGACTTCTGGCCACCCTGTACTTACATATATACATATATATTACATACATATGTGTAACTAGGTGTATTGCCACTAAATACAGTGCCGAGACAATGTGCGGACACATAATTATTCTCTCTTTCATATTTTTTTTTAAATAAATAACGTCCATTGCTTGATTAAGTAACAATGAAAAAAATGAATTGTCCATAAGTAAAGTACCTAGAAATTAACCACAAACGCCAACAATTCTTTTTGTCCAATTTGTCCACTTTCAAAGGTTTTAATTATTTTTTAATTCATTTTGTTTATTTTTTTTGTTGTTAAATGTTGATTTAGTCTATGAATATGAGTAAGTACTTAATCAGACATTGAGTAACAGAAACAATCTAAGTCATTAACTAAGACTGCTAATGAAGATTGAACACGATTTATTGAGTGTAAGCCAATGAAAATAGTGCATTGTCATTCTTTAAAAATCGCAGTTCTTATGGTTTTTCATTTTGATTATTTTATTGCCACATCTCGAAGAGTTCTTTTGAAAGTCCGTTCAATTATGCCTTATAGTTTATGGCTAAGATGGTTTCAGATACTGCCAAATAAAGCACTGTATTCTTATGTGTTATTAATTTTCTCTGTTTAAATTCGTCGCATTTTATATTACATATACATAAGTACCTACATTATATAAAATTATATTTTATTTTTGTTTGTTTTTTTTTTTTTGTGGCACAGTATACACATTCACACATTGATATGATTTAAGTCTTATTAATATTACCGAAGTTTTTTTTAAATTTTAATACCTAAAAAAATAATGAAAAGTACCCCAACATTTTTAACCGTGGTAAATGCATGAACTATTTTTTTATTTCTATTGGTTAGATTTTATTATTTCTATATTTTTTTTTTATTTTTTTTATTTTTTTTATTTTATTTTATTTCTTTTTTTTCGTTTTTCCTGCTTTTGATTTAGTGTAAGTTAAATATTTTTAATGTTTTGTGTTTTCAATTTCATAGCTCAGCATTTATTCTTCTAACTTTTACTCTTTTCAATTTCAAAAATAGAGTACGTCCTTTTTTCTAAAATTTTTCCTCCATAATTTGTATTTCCATTAGTACCTATCTACTTTGTTCTTCCATAAGTTTTGAGTTCCGTTTTTGAAATCAAAAAATGAACCCACAATTTAAGAAATTTGTTCCTTAATTATTTGTTCGATTTATGTAAGTGGAAGGTACTCAAAGACGGAAATTTCTAAAACAAAGGCCTTCACAAAACTGTTATAATGAAAACTTCGATTTTCAAATTGACAATACTTATAGGTAGTACACCTATTTATGAATTTGCATTTTTTGCTGTTTTTTTTGTGATAGACAAGCACTAAAGGGGTTAGCTACAGTTTAAATGTTAGTTTTAACACAGTGCTAGGAAGTGTAGATTGGATTAAGTATGAGAACATAGACCTTAGTTGGGAACACGTTTTTAACTGGTGGCCAATTAAAGAGTTGAGTGATTAGTGTTTAGTTTGGTTTAGCATTTCAACATGCTCAATAGACAACGCTTCAAAATTATAAGTACACATTTAACTTTTATCCCGATCCCGATTTTCATAAGAGAATTTTTTTTTGGACAAAGCTCACTTTTGGTTCAATGGCTACAAACTGGTTTTTAGGGAAATCATTGTTCCATACTTTTCTGGCGGATGGGTATTACGGTTAAAGTATTTAAGGGAAGGAATGCAACTGGCAATTTTATTGGTTTAAAATAAACTATAAATCAGTGACAGGCAAGAGACATTACGTCGATGTTTCAAGGAAAAAGTGATTTCAGCAACTGATCTATTACCCAACAGTTTTAAGGCTCTGTTTTAGATTCCATCCAAAATAGGCAATGATGTTTAAGATGCCCCACACCAGATATGAGAGTTGTATTCTAACTTTGGGCGTAAATATGTCTTATAAATTGTAGCAAGATCAGAAAGAGTGAAAAAGTTCTTACACCATCTTAGTTTCCTTTGTAAAATCTTTTTTCTGATTTTGCCAATCATTTCGGACTAATATCGGTAAAAATTAAAATGCTTCGTGAAATATTTACACGATTAAAAATATTAACGAACAATTATGAGTTAAATTATGACTTCTTAATAATTATGTTAATTTCGAGAGAATATTTACGTGAGATTGGCAAATTTTAATCGGGCTTCACCATGAAAGCGTATTTTTCTTTGGCTTGGAACCTAATCATAGATAAGGTGGATATTTGTATATGTGCATACCAACTCATATACGTATATCTTATGCCTTCTGTTCTTAAACATGCAAACCCAATCACACATTTCGAATTTTTGATTCAAAATAACAGCCGGAATATTTTTTCCGTATTTTCATCATTTTTTATAGGAAAAACTGACTCGCTGACAGTGAGAAAAAGGGGGAGTCTCTCTGTCTTCATCTGTTTCTTTTTTTTTCGCCGCATGTGTAGTGTAAATATATACGCGTTAGGTACGCATGATATGTAAATTTAGATATCAAGAAGTTAAAAAAAAGCCCCCGTTTGAAGATGTAAAAAAGGAAAACATTCAACAACGAATGATCTGGCATGCCGATGCCACCCTTCGATGAAAAATTTATGAGTAGAAAAGCAGAAAAAATACTTCCTTCGTTTCTTTATAAAAAAAAAACAAAACAACTCAAAAAAAAGGGAATCTAAAAAATGAAAGTAGAACGTGTCTGATGGGGGCTGCTCCACCCACATACATGTACGTATGTACAATGTACATACCTACATACGTGCGTGCCTCATATATACACTATAAAAAACTCTGACGATGGAAAAGACAAAAACGACCTTTTTCACTCATCTGCATTATGGGATGGAATAACAAAACGGTTGCTTAACCCCAGCTCCCAGAGGCGGACATGGTTACTAAGCGCCCATGCTTGAATGTAGTTTTAATTTAAAAAAAAAACTCAAATTTTGTTATTCTTCATTCTGCGAATCAAATCAAATGTAAAATTAGAAAACCTTACTACATATAAAAACGGTGACAAAGATTTAACCATTGAAATGTTGCCTTTTTACTTCGCATTTTAGGTAGCACAGTATTTTTTTTTATAGTGGTTAAGGTTATTCTTGGTTTTCGGGGTGAAAGCCTTCATTTGGGCAAATATTCATAAAAAAATTTGTAACATTTTAATGAACAACGACAACATTGCTTCTGGAGTATGGATCCAGAAGTCTTTTCACTATTATTTTCAATTTGCTTCATTCATTCTAGTTTTTCAAAAAGTTAAAAGCAAATAAAAAATTGAATTTTTTATTGCAAAGGTATCATGAGAAGGAAGATTTTTTGAAGAAATTGCAAAACGAATGAAATTTGTGTTTGGGTTAATGATAGGTAGATCAAATAGCTAAAGCTTGAAATTGAACTCACAAATTTTTATGGCCAAAATCTGACCATTTTTCTTTCAAATCTAAAAATCCTAATTCTGTCCTTTGAGTGAGGTAAAAGTGTACTAAAAAGTGTGGTCACCACGTATTATTATATATGTAGATGCCCTTCTCCATTTAGAAATCCAAAATATAGATGCTC